>JAPQNM010000040.1:2372652-2387652 GCA_029783475.1 Metacarcinus magister
ATTTGTTATTGACATTCTGCTCGAGAATCCATACTCGATTACAAACGAGAATTCATGCATGAAAGCAAAAATCTCACCTACAAAACAAACCCTACTTGCTTAACATTACTGTTGTAGTTGTTTTTTGCCAGTGGAGAAAAACTCACGTTCCTCACTATTCAGATTACACTTGATGAGTGTTTGCATAGTGACTGAATTCAATGTCACACTCTTATGTTAACTTACGTTGTTTCCCGACCGTGCCGAGGGCATGTGAAGCAAGGTGTTGATCCCATTCTGAAGCATGGGATAACGTGGACGGATGTTAAGAGAGCACAAAGAAAGATTTGGGGATCGGTTTTGAAGAGTATCGACAACAGAACGCCATTAAGAATAAAAAATTATTCATGCTCATGGGGACATTATTAATGTCAGCAACAGCAGAGGAAGTTTTCACCAAGCTGCTATTGACAATCACCATATCGCTAAAAAGCATGACAAAGGATTACCGCCCTAGCCTTCTACATTGATCCCAGACGCCTGCCTAATACTGGCCTTCAACATTCCTTATACCACAATTCAAAGCACATTTATCATTAACGTTTATCGAGTATGCTTAGCGTGTGTGTGAAGTAAAGAAAACTGATTCAGGTTTCTTCATAACAGCAATCAAGACACACGTACTATGGTAGAAGCTCAGTGTGAGAATCAAGACACTCCTCCATTACCTTAGTCCATGTGGTTCATTTTTGAGGGTGAGTCTATATGGAATCTTAAAGAGAATGGAAGATTTTTTGAAAGACAGGGAGATGAAAACAGAAAGTCAGTATGGTGCAGAGTGTTAAGTGGAGTCTTTCAAGAGGCTTTATTGACACCAATAATGTTCATTGTTGTACGTATTTTTACAGATGACGTAAATTACTAAGAGGAGTGGAACATTAAGAAAACTGTGAGTTGTTACAGAAGGATTTGGACAAGATATCTGAATGGAGTCAAAGATTGGATATAGAGTTTAATGCCAAAAATTGTAGAGTGATGGAAACAGGTAAGAGTAGTAGAAGAAAAACAGGAAACTATGTTATGGATAATTAATGAATGAATAAAACGAAGGATGAAAAAGACTTCCAAGTAACGCTTATGGAAAACTTGTCATCAGAAAAAACATGTAAATAGGATCACCAAGGAAACTTAAAATTTATTGAAAAACATAATAATGGCGTTCACTTATCTGGATGAGGAGAAAATAAAAAAAAAGATTGACTGTATCAGTGATTTGCCCAAGGTTGGTATATGCCAAAGTGCGATGGATGTTGTACAAGTTGAAGGATATAAGAAAGATTAAAAGAATACAGAAAGCTGCAATCGAAATGGGACAAAATAGATACAAAAGTGGTCGATGCTAGGAATATTCAAGAACTTAAAGCCAGGCTGGATAACACCAGATATGGAGATGAGACGATACGATCATAGCTCTTTTCCTGTATGTTAGAACAAGGTATACACACACACACACACACACACACACACACACACACACCACACACACACACACACACACTTCAATTTTGTATATAAAGTCATTTCATAACCTGCCTATGACCACAAAAGAGGATGATGCTATAAACTCTGAGAAACCTGAAGATGAAGTTATAAATGATGAATTAAATGTTTTTTGGACTAGGATTTAATGACGTTGAGAGAGAGAGAGAGAGAGAGAGAGAGAGAGAGAGAGAGAGAGAGAGAGAGAGAGAGAGAGAGAGAGAGAGAGAGAGAGAGAGAGAGAGAGAGATTGATATTGATATCGATATTGCTTTACTAGGCCTTTTTGTACATCACACAACGGTAAGATAGATTCTACATATAATATTGTGGCCAGCTCCATTGAGCCGAAGCTCTAGTACGGACTCCTAACTAGAAAATGTTTGGTTTGAGCTGTCGTATGGACGGCCTATAATTGAACCATATAAACGCATATATATACAATACACATACATTCATAAATACGCAAATGCAAATAATCACACGCGCACATTATACCTATTCACATAAACATAGGAGCATATACACTTATATACATATACATATACACTTATATACATACAGTTCATAAGTTTTGATCATAAAGAAGCACTATAGTTGACATTCAAGATTTGTAACATGAACGACATTAGTAAAAAAAGAATACCAATGTTTAGAAATTTAGCAGATCCTACAAATTATATTATTAATTCTGATAGTTATCTAATAATTTTTGTTTGACTTTGGCTTTGAATGAGTATCTTGTCCTCTTTTTTTTTTTTATTTGTTCTTTCAACTGGTTGCAAAGATGTGTTCCTCTGTATAGAACACACTGGTGTGCATGACTAGTACGGTATAACGAGACTTGAAGGTCATGACCACGGCGAGTGTCAAGATTATGACTTAAATTGAAATCCAATGTTAGCTACATAAATATTTAGGGAACCATACACAAACGGAGAAGTATGCAACTTGATAATATCAGATATGTTTGACAATCTATAGCTACTGATGAAACAAAATTAGTGTCATCATAGCGATGACAATGGAACATGGTTCGTATAAGTTTTTTCTGCATAATAAAAAGACTGTCTATGTATATTTTGAGTGCCCCATCCCATAAAGCTGAGCAATATAAAAGATGTGGGTAAACTATTGACAAATATATATGTTTTAAGATATCTGAATTACACTTCTCTTATCTTTAAATAAAAAAAAAAGTCTATTGCTTTAGAAATTTACTTCTTGATTCTTCAATATGTGAAGTCCATTCTAAATAACAATCAATAATTATTCCTAGGAATTTAGTCTCATTAACAACAGTTAGTGTAAAATCAATAAGTTTGTTGGTAACATTGGGTGGTCTTAACATGGGTGAACAGGATATCATGTAGTGAGTTTTGTTTATGTTTAGGGTTTGTCTATTATTTTTTATCCAATTAGATACATGTCCTAGTTCTGTATTTAATGTGTCTACAATTCAATTTAGTTGTTTACTCTGAATAGATATGTTAGTGTCATTGGCATATACTAAGAAGTTCAGTATATTGCTGTTACGTGTAATGTCATTGATGAATATCAGAAACAGAATAGAGCCTAAAATTGACCCCTGGGGCACTCCACACCTAACCTTCTATGAGGAAAAAATGAGAGAGAGAGAAAGAGAGAGAACGAGAAAGCGAGAGAAAGAAAGAGAAAGAGAAAGAGAGAGAGAGAGAGAGAGAGAGAGAGAGAGAGAGAGAGAGAGAGAGAGAGAGAGAGAGAGAGAGAGAGAGAGAGAGAGATATTCCTAATAAAAACGGAAGGGCATAGGTTGTGGGTGGGCATCAGCGACACCGTACCTGCGTTACCTTGTCCCTGGAAGATAGCTGATGGGTAGGAATTGGGGGCAGCTGTCTCTTCTTGGGAGAACCCGTTGGAGTGGCGGTGGCGCTGCGGGAAGTCATCCTGGATCCCCCGCTGTAGCCCGGCCTGTGGAAGACGGGAACTCTGTCACTGGACTCGCCAAAGAGACAAGCATTGGAAAGTAAGTCAGACGAAAGAATCAGAAATTTGCGACTGAGAGACGAGGGAGGTCAAGGTAGCTAGAGGTGAGAGCGTGGAGGCAGGGCAGGTGAGAGTGAGGTGCTGGAGGGCGGGTGCTGGTGTTACCTGGCCTCGGGAGGGGAGAGGGAGCGGCTACCGGGCTCAGTGACGCGACGGGGAGACTTGCTGCGAGAGCGAGACATGTGTAGAGACGGAGAGTCCGTTGGGGCGGCGGAATGGCTGCGGGAGCGAGGGTTGTTGCTGCTGTAAGCCGGCAGGGTGAGGTCCTTTGCGCGGTACCTCAAGTCCCCGCGGCTCAGTACGGTGGTTGTGAGGCGGCGGCCCGTGGGAGACGTAGTGTCCCGCCTCGGCAGGTGTTCCGCCCCCGATCCCAGCTGGCGGTCCTCGGGAGGCGGACTGCAACCACATACTACGTTACTACACTACTCTACCTTACCTACGCCGCGTCGCCCTCAGCCCCGCTTACACCGTGTGCACCGTTGGCACAGGCACAGGCTATCCAAGCCACACCGTGGGTAGCGTGGGCTACAGTGCACTCTTGGATAATTAACACACTGAACTAGTGCGCTCAGCCAGCCCATACAGGTAAGGACGGGCTGGCAGGTGGCTAGAGTGTGCACTGCTGGGCTATGCGGTTATGAAAACTACGAAAAACTAATCCAACATCTACCACAAGTAATTCAGGATGTAGAACGGGACGAGGAGGAGGAGAAGGACGATGAGGAAGAGGAAGAGGATAATGACGAGGACAAGGGCAAGGTAGAGGACACGAGGGAAGAAGGTGGGTGCTCTAGCAGATCACAAGGGAGGGAGGGAGGGGGTCAGGACGGAGCACCTACACTCACCTGGAGGAGGACCCCACGCTGCTGATGGAGGTGCCGTCTGTCCGTCTGTCCCGCTGTAGACTGTCCTCCAAATCACTAATGTCAGACTCGCTCAGACGGGAGGTGGTGGAGGGCGGAGACAAGTGGTCGGTGGAGGCGATGGTGGAGGCGGACTCTGTGTCCACGTATATCCCGCGACGCTGGAGGGGCCAAGTGGAAGCAGGACGGGGGAGGGAGAAACACGAGAAGTCAGATGACTCGCCCAAGTGCAGATGATATTCTTGAATGGTCATCTGGCTGGTTTGTACTTACGACTCGACTGCCGTCTGGCAAGTGTTGGCAATGTCTTGTGCATGTATGAGTGGCAAGAACCTCATTCTACCGTGAAATGCACAGTATGATATCTTATGTGTTATGCATATATGGAAAAAATAATGCCTTGAATTATGCAATGACTGACAGATTACTATATCTTGTGAAATATTGACCTCAAAATATGGGTAAAAGAAATTAATAATGCAATGGAAAAGAAAGAAATGAGAAGGGAAGAATAGAAAGATAAAAGGAAGGAAGGAAAGAAGGAAGGAAGGAAGGAAGGAAGGCAAGAAGGGAGGTAGGAAAGAAGGAAGGAAGGAGGGGAGGGAAAGCTGTTGTCGGCATGAAGGCTGGATGACGTCACAATTCAGGATAAGCACTGTGGGTTGGGGAGGGAGGGAGAGGTTGGAGAGCACGGGGGATGATGAGGGAGAGTGGTAGAAGTTAAGGTCTTAAAGGAGTATGGAGGAGGAGGAGGAGGAGGAGGAGGAGGAGGAGGAGGAGGAGGAGGAGGAGGAGGAGGAGGAGGAGGAGGAGGAGGAGAAGGAGGAGAAGAAGAAGGAGAAGGAGGAACAGGAGAATAAGAGGAAGAGGAGGAGGAGGAGGAGGAGGAGGAGGAGGAGGAGGAGGAGGAGGAGGAGGAGGAGGAGGAGGAGCAGAAAGAGAGGAGGGGTTGGCCAGGGAGTGAGAGGAGCTGGAGGGCCGCCAACTTATCCCTGACACCAGCCTTACCCGCCAGCCTTACCCTTGCCCCTGGAATCATGCCAGGGGAACTATTTCTTCCAGCAGACTGAGTCACGCCTGATCCCCAGCGAGTGTTTCCCTGGGAGAGATAAGGTTGCCCGAGTGATCCCGACTCCTCCCACCCCACCCCACCCCATCCTTTTGTGACAAATTATGTGCCTCATCCACCGCCCACGCGCCGACGAAGGAGAGGAGAAAGAGAGAAGGAAAGAGAGTAAATGGTAAAAGAAGGAAGGAGAAGGGAGGGATAAGGGTGAGAGGATGTGAGGAGAGCACAGTAGGGTGAGAGGTAAGTGATGTTAGGAGGGAGTGAAGGGGACAGGGGGCCATTATTCCCTTAAGAGTAAATAATAACGAGAAGTAAAAATGCAGAAGAGAAAGAAAAACGGGGCGAGGAAAATTATGTTGAATTATTAAGGACAAATTCAATTACATTAGTGGAAATTAAGAGAAGGAAAATGTTGAGTGAGCTACCTTGCATGTGTGAGAAGTAACTTGTTATGTGAGTCAAGGTGGAGGTAAACATGAGGAGGTAGGTGGGAGGATGGCCAAGCTAAGAGAATGATGAAGAGGAACGAGGGAAGAAGGATAAGGATAGCCGGGACAAAATTAATATTCTGTCACAAAAGACAAGACGGGAAGTGAGCCTGGACGCCCTCTCCTTCCCTCGCATCCTCTCCCTAACACAACAACTGCATGACATCCTTCACAATAACCGACTTCAACACCAAGGATACTGAAGGATGTGTGTGTGTGTGTGTGTGTGTGTGTGTGTGTGTGTGTGTGTGTGTGTGTGTGTATTGGCAGGACGGTGCTGTTAACTGTCCCTTCACAACCAACACCTCCGATCTTTCGCAGCCAATCCTCAGCAGTTCTCCTTTTCCTCCTTTACTACTATTGCACTTCTTCCTTTTTCTTCAATATGCTATTCTCCTCCTCCTCCTCCTCCTCCTCCTCTTCCTCCTCCTCCTCCTTCTCCTCCTCCTCCTCCTCCTCCTCCTCTCTCCAGCCTGTGAGACGCGCACACCGGAGCGTCGCCAAGTAAGCAACCCTCGACTGGCTGTAGCTGGACAGTCGGTTGTAGCTAGAGAGGACACGATATCGATCCCGAGGCCTGAGAGTGCCGTTGTAGGCCGCCACTACCATCATCTCCCCTGCCACCACCACCACCACCACCACCACACCATACCCCCTGCACCATAGTCACCACCATCATCACATTTCACAATTGTAGATACACACCACACTATCCTCGACACTGCCACTACCCGTTCCCCCCCCCCTCCCCTCTTCCACCACATCATGCAGCTCTACTATTACCACATCACATCATTAGCATCATACCACCAACAATATTACCATCATCATCCAGACACCACTGTTACCATCACAGTATTGCTACCATATCCCGGAGCCATCACCAAAAACCGTATCACAAGTATTAAACTACATCACCACAATAAGCATTCCACACCACTACTATCTCTGACACCACCACCACCAGCTCTACCAACCCCAAATATACTAACTAGCTTTTCACACTTCATCCCATTTCTAAACGACTACAGCACATTATATCTACCCTCCTCCCCCCACCACCACCACAGACAACATTTCCCAGACACACTATATTGCATTACCACCTAACCTAACCAAACCTAATCACATAATACTTTAAACACATTCACTTCACCTCACTCACTTCCATCATGTTCCTTGTCACATCACACTATGCACGGCTGTCAAATGAACTATATAATCACAACACACTATAAACCGTATGTATGTGTTACACCATCGTCACTACACTGCACCAGACTATCACAGTTACAACATACACACTATGCCATCACGCACCCTTCACGGCAGGATTTTCGGTATTCCTATTATCATTATCATTATTATTATTATTATTATTATTATTATTATTATTATTATTATTTATTATTATTATTATTATTATTTGTATCATTAGCATAATATTGTTAGCTATGGAAATTTTGAATTTTATCTTGGTTTCCTTATGATGCGCCCGTGCATTGGTGCTTGCGATGGTGATGGTGTGATGCTACACTACTGGGGGTCAAGGGTGGCGACGGTGGGGCCATTGGAAGGGAGTGCCATTCCCTTACTTTGTGTAGGTTAGGTTGCGGTGAGACATGTTAGGTGGCATTATTAGTGTGTGTTTTGGTGCTTTGTTTGACAAGCTTGAAGAAAATGTTATTTCATTTACTATAGTGATATTTTCTGTACTAGTTATCTATCGGATGAGTTCAATAGGCTGAGGGTGGATATAGGAGAACACCTTGTAGTGGCGAGCTCAGTAGCAGAGGTTTTACCTTCTACTGGTCCGGCATGAACAATGGTTCCCGTCTCAAGGGAGTAACTATAAGTATCTCCAGCAGACTGCAGCCGTCTGTTGTTGAGGTTACTCCGGTTAATGAGTGTATAATGCGATTGAGTCTGAAGCACACCTTGGACTGTATGTCTCTTGTTGCAGTGTACGATCCTACCGAGATGTGTGAGAATATTACGAGTCAAGGAATGAAAACTTCAAAGTGCCCAAGAAGAATGGAGAGAGTAATGCTTGGCATTACATAGAGAGATAGGAAAAGAGCATCATGGATTAAGGACCAGACCAAAGTTAAAGACACACTAACAACAATTAAACTAAAAAAGTGGACATGGGCAGGACATGTCATGCGACAAAGAGATAATAGATGGAATGTTAGCGTAACGGAATGGCAATCCAGGGATGGTAAAAGAAAGCAAGGCAGACATACAACTAGACGGAAAGATGAGATAAGAAGATTTGCTGGAGTAACCTGGAATTGACTGGTAGTTGATAGAGAGGAGTAGGGAATGCTGGGGGAAGCCTTTGGCCTTTTACCTGTAGTGGACTCAAAGAGGCTGATAATGATAATAATGATGATGCTATACACACACACACACACACACACACACACACACACACACACACACACACACACACACACACACACACACACACACACACACACACACTCCAAATAGCGTGATACCACCGCTAACTTTTCTCCTTCCAAATTCTCATCAGATGACAGCATAATTGGCATCCCATTTTTCTATAATTAACTGTTAATTAGTAATCGAGTGTGCTGAAAGGAATGGAGAAATATGGAAAAACATTAAGGGGGGAGGAAGGAGGGAGAGATGGAGGGAGAGCGGCAGGAAGGGAGAGATAAGGGAGTTGAACAAGAACGTTGTGGTTAGAAAATGGAGAGGGAGAGAGAGCGAAATAGATAGATAGTTAGATTGATAAATAGATAGATAGATAGATAGATAGAGAGAGAGAGAGAGAGAGAGAGAGAGAGAGAGAGAGAGAGAGAGAGAGAGAGAGAGAGAAAGAGATCACCACAGGGAGTAGACGTGCAAGACAACGCTCCGTTTTGGAATGTCAGTTTCTGTGGTTTTGTGGGAATTACGACAGTGAAAACGTGTCCATGTTGAGTCTTAGTGCCACAGAGTGTGTGAGGGAACATTCACCTCGCCAAGTGTTGTCTTGTTCCAGAAAATAGGACATTATAGATGAAGTGTATACAAAGCCACCAGGACCTGAGCTGACCGTGACTGGACACCTGCTCCGTTCGGCGACCCATGGCCCCACCCACCTTGCAGTGGTGCCACGTCTCGCTCTTCTCTTTCATCTATCGTTTAGAGCAACAGCTTCACTACCAACCCAGTTATGACATAAAGCCAAAAACTATTCCATTGTCAGTATAGGTCTAACTGCGTGTAAGCATGCAAATCAAGTGAACCTAGAATGGCAGTTGAAGTGGCCATACAGAGGCAGATTGAGAGGCCTAGAGGCTAGAGGGATCCTTGGGTATAGACCTGCATACTGATGTGTAGTATGTGGGCGTAAGGATGAATTACAAAAGTACCTGCATTGTACCGAGAAGGGCGTCCCAACCTTTGCCACATGAACTGTCTAGACGGGGCAGCTGACTCCAATTGTGGCAACTCAGGGCAACTCAGGGCAACTCAGGGCAACTTCGTGAGTGGGCTAGTATTAGTGACCACGTGAGCCGCGACCTCCCTCATTACACAGAGAGGGAAGGTCTGGGCGACTTCTCCAGCAAGAAATTAGTGACACTGTTGACAAGCCTCAGACGTGAACTTGCCTCCAGCAAGGACCAGTTTATGACTTAGAGTGAAATCATAAACGAGCTGCTGGAAAAGCGAAGTGTGTTGGTGGATGCACTATCAATAGTGGACTCATTGATCGCCCTAAGAGACAGCACACGTGATAAAAAGAACGCAGACTATTTCATGCACAGCCAGGCCGGAATAAATAGAAAAGGACTGGGCTGAACACATAAGGGAAAACGCGGTAACCCTTGACTGGTGGACCTCAGTGACGGTGTGGCTTTTCACTTTATCCTGCTACAACAGACACCGGAGATGACGAAGAAACACAGGAAGAAATAGAAGTTGGCACCTCACCTGCCTCCCCGCCCGGCACCCTAATCCGCCTAATCCCCCCCCCCTCGCCACTCACCACTCCCTCAACCGGCTCCGACACCAGATGACATCCCGCCACACCCTCACCACGCCAACCACCCCCGCCCTCAACATGACCCAGAGGTGGCGCGCCTGCAACCCGAGGCAGGGCGTGAGAACCCACTAGCTTGCCCTCGCTCACAGGGTGAGAGACAGCAGCTCCCTCAGGAACGCAGGCAACCCCATCACGGACAAGGATGAAGGAATCGTCCTGGAAGGCCTAGAGGCAGGCCTGCCAGTGATAGGGAAGAAAACAGAGAGGATTACGGGAGGCCGCGTCTGGTCAAGTGCTTCCGGTGCCATCGTCAGGGCCACTCCGAGAAACGTTGCCCGTCGAGCCTCACCTGTGAGTACTGTCAGGGACGCTGCCACACTGCACAAACCTGTCGTGAGCACCTGGCGGACAAGAGACACCTTACGCTCGCCACCTCCAACACCCACAGGGTACGAGCATGGACAGCACCGACAGCAGGAGACGGCGCGGATGCTTTGAGAGGGAGTTTAAAATCATGTCGGCCAACGGGCGTGGATTTCACACAAACGTGGGTAAGCTCAAGGACAGATTCATCCATGTGAAAAACACCGACATTGTGTTAATGTTAGTGTCCGAGACCTTCCTAGACAGCAACGTATCACCTCGCTATGCCCAGCTAAAGGAACATACAGCGTGTGTCAGGAAGGACCGCTCAACAGGGCGGGGGAGTCGCCCTCTGCTACAATGTTGTGATGCCCATCCTTGCCGAACTTGAAATTAATATTTTCAAGCTTTGGTAACGGTGGCCGAGGAACCCTGTGTGTGGGGTGTTACAGGTCTCCCACAGGGGACAATAGTGGTTGATCGCCTCATAACAGAACACCAGTGCGTAAACATAATCATCTTTGGTGACCAAGTTAACTATAGTTAGGTTTTAAGGTAGGCTGTATTTACAATACACCTTTACATGTAAAATACATTTCCTTAATATTTTCAATTGTGTAAAATTGCATAAATAAGAGAGAGAGAGAGAGAGAGAGAGAGAGAGAGAGAGAGAGAGAGAGAGAGAGAGAGAGAGAGAGAGAGAGAGAGAGAGAGAGAGACTGAGAGAAAATAAAGAGAGAGCGTAAAGAACGGATGATTTTGTGTGTAAGGTGGAGGACACATGGAAATTAAAACGAGATGGTGGTTAGATAAATGTGACGCCGCATCGGTCTGCCACTTTCACTACCATCATCATCATCATCATCACGGAACGTTTCAAGTATCCATCACCATTGAAGTCAAAGAATGCACTGGAGGCTTTTTCATGCATTAACTTGTTCTTAAAGTAACAGTTTAACAAAATGTGTGGTAAGTTAAACCGAGTGTGAGACGATCAGGAGTAGACTCATGAGAACTCCTTTGCCGAGTGACGACTAACTGCCCAATTCCCGTCATATTTTTGTTCTGGTCTAACGTCAACCACAACCACAACCACCACCACAACCACCACCACTACCTCCACCACAACCACCACCACAACCACCACCACAACCACCAACACAATCAAGGGCAGCACCAACAAAATATTAGACTTTCCTTGCTATCGTTTCAGGATTCTGGTGACTTGAAACACACACACATACACGCGCCCACACACACACACATATACACACACACATACACACAGACACACACACACACAATTCCCTAACATCAATAATCAATGAATATACCACCACCACCACCACCACCACCACCACCACCACCACTGCGATCGACGTAATACCATTCCACCACTATTACACTCACCAACATTCCTTCCTCTCTTCAACAACCAACACGAACTCCACAAGCTACACATAAAAACACCTTACCACCAAGATCATCACCACCACTACCACCGTCACCACCACCTCCACCACTTCTCATAACCAGCATTTGCTCTGCGTGTGTTCACTTCGGCTCATTGGGGTTTGGACGTCATATCTGGGATCTTAGACAGTATTTGGGGAAATGTGTGCACTCTATTTTTGTCTGCTGTGAATGTATGCAGGAATCGAGGCGGCAGCGGTGGTGTATTGGAGTGAAATATTTCTTCCCTACGAGAAAACGTTCGACCGTCAGCGTGGTTTCATCCCCTAGTGTTGCTGGTGAGGACATGGGACCAAGACGCAAGCCAACTGAGGGAGTGTGGAGGCCAGATGTGGTGACAAGATGAATATGATAATATGGTGTAGTCTTTAAACTGATTCACAAGACTATATATGGATGTGAGCCTGTCTGGGAGGCTGAAAGCATGGTAAGTCAGTGCATGAGGAATATATCAAACAGACATTGAGTAAGAAAAGGAGGATAGAAGTAGAGAGGCTGATTGAGACTAGACACTTAGCATGAAGGGCGGATGCCAGTAAGGCTGCTGGTGACGACTCTGTAGCCTGACTCCGTTTGTGGCAAGGTTAGGTAGCGTGTGCGTGTGAGCAGTTGGAATTAGGGACCAAATTGCGTGCAGGTTTTGCGACTGTGAGGCCTCATCATAGTGCGTGGCTGCGGCTGTAGTGGGCCAGGGATGTGGATGTGCGAGATTGCTGCATGCAGAGGCAAGGGTGATGGGGACAGGATAAGAGGGTATAGAAACAGGTGAAGGAAGGTCGTTGATTCTACTAACCATGTGGGACGGGAGGGCGTCGTCGTGGGAGGAGAGGTAGTGCCAGTCTGGTTCATCGTCGAGGGGCGCCGCGCTCAGGTCCACCACAACCTGAGGAGGAAGAACATAAAACTGTGTCACTGTGG
The DNA here is from genome assembly GCA_029783475.1 of Metacarcinus magister. Classification (NCBI taxonomy): domain Eukaryota; kingdom Metazoa; phylum Arthropoda; class Malacostraca; order Decapoda; family Cancridae; genus Metacarcinus; species Metacarcinus magister. Next base: position 2,385,370 of record JAPQNM010000040.1, read on the forward strand.
AGGCAGGATGATCACAATGCTGCAGGGATGGAAGGGTGAGTCGCTTTTATCGGTGGCTATGGGAGAGGGGAGAAAATAAGATGTCAGGGAGATGTTAATGTACTGCTGGATATAGTGTACTGTGATGACGTTGTGTGTGAGTGTTAAGTGGTTGGTGGTGTTTTCTTGTGAGACAATTGTGTGTGCATGGGGGGCGGGGGAGGGGGGAGGTTTTACGAGTGGCAAGATGCTGTGTGTAGCAATGTAATGTTGGGTGACGATACAGAACGCAGTGTGATGAGTATTGTGTTGAACATTTTGTCAGGGATGTGTGTGTGTTAGTGATGTGTTACTAGAGGTAAGTTGTGTGTGTGTGTGTGTGTGTGTGTGTGTGTGTGTGTGTGTGTGTGTGTGTGTGTGTGTGTGTGTGTGTGTGTGTGTGTGTGTGTGTGTGTGTGAGAGAGAGAGAGAGAGATTCATTCGCCACTGTTCCGCTGTTACACCATTCAACTCTCTCATAGCATTAGTCCTTCGCATCTCCTCATTTCTCATCCAGTCCATTCGCTTTGCTCCACACATGATCTTCATACACCTCATCTTCATTATATCTAAGCACTTATCCTCCACTACTGTCATACTCAAGTTTTAGCTTCACATATGGTAATGGACACAGATACTCCTTCATATAACCTCCTCTTTACATCAATTCCCATCGATCTACAACTAAATACCTTCATTCCTCCCAACAGCTTTCCTAAATCATTGATCCTAGACTTCACCTCTATCTCTAGTCCTCAATTTAGAGTCATGATGGTCACAACATATATAAAACATTCCATCTCTTCAATCTGTTCACTTCAATGAGAAATAATGTTCGGCGAATCAATAATCAATAGTTTTTATCCATCACGACATATAACAGGTTCAAGATCCTGGTGAGAGAGGAAGGAGAGGACTGTCACAACCAAACTAATGTAAACTTAGAATCAGCACTATGATAAGGTGGGAAGGCAATGGACACAAAACAGCAGAAAACTCTCAACAACAACAACAACACATCTCATAAGAAAACTTTAAAGAATTATAATAAAAAATAAGTAACAGACAAAATAGAAGCGATTGAACTATATATAAAAGCATAAACAAAAGGAAAGGACATTCGAAACTACACTATGAACATTATTAAGGAAACTCTAAAGAAGGTACAAGTATGGTGATAGCACGGAGAACACTTGGCATTGGCTGAAAACAACTGTAGGTTTTGAAAGATAAACAAGGTCAGATTACAAATAATAAAGATGAAGTGATTATGGTAGCGGATTAATTATATAGAAAATTGTATAGTAGTAATGGTAGACAGATTGCAGACTATGAACACTGAAGTACCCAACGTAAATATGAATGAAGTAAAGAAAGTGCTAAAAGGAATGAGCAGGGTAAATAAATGGAAATACAAATGGTTTAACGATTGACCAAATCAAGGATGCAGGTGATTTTCCACTAGACAAACTCGCAATACTTTTTACAAAATTTGTGCAAACCATTTTCGTACGAAGTACTTGGAAAATTGTTATAATAATAGTCATTCTCAAGAAAGGAGACATCAAAAATCTAAAAAAAAAAAAAAACGTCTAATGCTAGTATACAAGAATTTTTCAAAAGTGACCACGAATAGGATTAGTGCAACGCTGGATTCAAACCAGCCGAGAGAACAAGTAGGATTCCGGAATGGTTATTCAACAACCCAACACAAACAAGTCGGCTTCGAGTTCAAATCAGAAAAAAGTTATTCTTACACTATTTAATGCACTTGTACACCCTCATCTAGAGTATTGCTTTGAGTTTTGGTCACCATGCTATCAAAAAGATATTGATAAGCTGATAAGAGTACAAAGAAAAGTTACTAAAATTGTCCCTAGAAAGCGAAACAAGGCTTACCAAGTACCACTAAAGAGCTTAACTAATTCAGTTTATCCAAATGTAAGTTACGAGGGGACCAAATAGAAGTGTTTATAATTATATCTAGTTTTGACAATATTAGTATTCAACGACTATCTATTACTGATCTCACAAGCTTTATTCATAACAGTGGCTTCGATCATTAGTAAGTGATTTTGATCGAACGAAGCGAAGTACTTTTTCTTTAATGAAACTGTGAATATTTGAATGTTTTACCAGTACAAATAGTTAACAGTAACGCAATCTAATAAATTAAGAAAAAATAACCGATAAGAACTTTGTATCAATCTACCAAATCAAAGGATCATTGCCTAGTGTTTTAAGAAAGTGTATGAATTCAAGCAT
>JAPQNM010000040.1:2392652-2410152 GCA_029783475.1 Metacarcinus magister
TAACCCCGGAGGGAGGAGAAGGCTTGTGGCGTTACAGGGGCGCGGCTTCAGGTCTTAATTTTGGGGCTTCAGGTCTTTGTGAGGATGAGATTCAGGTCTTAGCAGGGTGACCTTACGGTATTATGTTAGCTTCAGATCCTTGGAGAAGGTAGACTAAGGTTTTATTGCGCGCGCGCGTGTGTGTGGGTGTCTTATTCACCATGGTCTGGAGGATCACGCGTTGTGCATGTGATCTTCAGCCATTACCTTTCCGGAAGAGCTGAGAGCTCATAAAAACGGATCAATGGGTGAGGCTGAGACCCTTCGCACATCACACCCCACCATCCCTTTCACTCTAGGGGACAGTAACAGCTCCCTGTCAGTGAAAAATTCTGAGCGACCTTGCCGGGTGACAGATGGGAATCATAGCACTGGATCATTGGAGCGGTGTGTGTGTGTGTGTGTGTGTGTGTGTGTGTGTGTGTGTGTGTGTGTGTGTGTGTGCCTGGACAGCATCAAGGTGGTGGACACACTTGCCACAGCTCAAACACGGGAAGACCACCGTTTTAAGCTTTCCAAAAGACGAAACCTGTCGAAGCCGACTGGACGGGACGGCTGACGTGCCCTGTTACTCAGTCGATGTTGGGCGCTGAAGGCAGATAACACAGCGGATATCTAAGGCAAAGCTGCTTGGGTAGGGTGGTGGTGGTGTTGGAGAGGATAGACAAACAATGGTGTGAGAATTAGCATCAATAGGTATCGATAGTCATCCAACACGTGCACAGCCAGTCAGGTGGAGTCTCGTTCACCAACACTACTTCGCTGTTGATCTTAGTTTGTTTGTGTTTCTTATATATTCATTTGTAAATTTTCCAGACACATACACACACACACACACACACACACACACACACACACACACACACACACACACACACACACACACACACACACATACACACACACGGATAGAAAGAGAGAGAAAAAGGGAAGAAAAGGAATACCAGGATATATTCTTAGGACCCTATAGAGCAGAAAAGAGCTAAACTAAGATTTTCAAATACCGGGCGAACGCGAAAGGCAGACAAGCGGAAGAATGCAGAGAGACACATATTCCAAGGCGAAGAGGGATTACAACTGGCAAAGGAGGACCTACATTAGTGGCAAGGCCCTGGTCAGCATAGGTCGTCAGGAGGAGGAGAGGAGGAGGAGGAGGAGGGAGGAGGAGGAGGAGGAGGAGGAGGAGGAGGAGGAGGAGGAGGAGGAGGAGGAGGAGATGGTGGTGATAGCGGTAGGTAAGAGAAATGGGGAGAGGAAATGGAAAGTGGAAGCATGTGGAAGGGAATGATGCTGAACACAGGAGCACCAGAGTAGCAGATAACAGGCGTGTTGGCTTATAATGAGGTGACCTGTTTTAGTAAGTTAAGCTACAGTTCTTTACTAGTGGTGCGAGAATATCATATTGGAAGGAAAGTAGGAAGGAAACAAAAAAGAGAAGGAGGAGGAGGACACACATACACACACACACACACACACACACACACACACACACACACACACACACACACACACACACACACACACACACACACACACACAAACACTCACACACATACACATCACAAAACTTGAAAAATCACATCAAGGAGATTGTACATTGTCCTAGTATGATTACTACTGTTACTACTACTAATAACAATACTAATACTTATACAAATACTAGTACTAATGATTATAATAACAATAATAATGATAACAATAATATCAATAACTAATAATAACCATATTAGTAATAACAGTAACAATAATAGTTTTATTAATAATAACAATAATAATAATAATAATAATAATGATATCAATAAAAATAATAATGATAGTAATGATAATAATAATAATAATAATAATAATAATAATAATAATAATAATAATAATAATGACATTAATAATGATCAAAGAGTTGTCAACGACAGGTATTGAAGTAAATATTTAAAGCAGGAAAGAAAGAAAAAAATTTTAGGTCCATCGTAAGAGATTAAATACCGAAGTGAATGAAGTGATGTGAAGTTGTAGGATATTGAAAAGTTATTTTGAAATTCCTTATAGTTTAACAATTTGACCGAAAAAATAATTGTCCTGTTAAGGGTGAAAGACGACACTGCAACGGAGGAAAGATGCACTACCTTTCTCTTGGAGGCAGAGCGCTGCAGGAGGTACTTCCCCAGATAGTATTGTTGCCTGCCGCTGTGTGCGGGCATACTGAAGTCAGGAGAGGGCCGCCCCGTGCCGTTCTCTACCATCCTGGCCTCTCATGGGCGTGCAAGCGTGGCTGGGGGCGTGTTGACAGCCTCCTGGTCATGGCAGTGTGGTGAAGGACTTATCCCATGTGCCTCCCAACACCCACAGTCTTTTTTCTCCTCCCTATCCTGTCCTTTTTGCACTTTACTGTCTTTGTTCTCTCCAACTTCTTTTTCCTTTTTGTTTCTCACTTATAGTTACGCTTTCTCGCTAAGTCAATTGCTTCTCTGCCACGGCCGCAGCAACAATTTCCCCTACCGACACCAGTCCTCCCTCCACTGCCCTCAGGATAAGCCTAAAATGAGTAAGCTTTGTAAAATTCCGGACATTTTTATCAAGACAATTCTTCTCGCTCACACTTTCCTTTTTTTTATTTATTCTTTTTAAGGAATGGAAATAGACCGCTACTGTATTTCTGAAAACATGTCACTCTCACTCTCTTTATATTACTCGTCCTTTCTCTTCCTATTTTCCTCCCTTTATCCTTTCCTCTAATGCTCATCCTCCATACTTTCCTTCTTCTCTCCACTATCCTCCTCCCTCCGCCAACGACACCTTCCTAGGCCACCTCCTTTCCTCTCTATATATCTTCCCTCCGTCCCTCCTCCTTCCCTTTCACCCTCCGCCAACGCAGCTTTGTCTTCCTTACCATAACCCCCTTTTCTCTTCATTTCTCTCCCTGCTTACCCACTTCTGTCCCTTACTCTCTATCTCATTCTTTCCTTCCTTCCATCCTCGAATGCCTATTTCTATATATGCATACATTCTCTCTCTCTCTCTCTCTCTCTCTCTCTCTCTCTCTCTCTCTCTCTCTCTCTCTCTCTCTCTCTCTCTCTCTCTCTCTCTCTCTCTCTCTCTCTCTCTCTCTCTCTCTACTGTGAGTGTGGCGATGACTCAAGCAGCCAAGGATGGTGGTGTCACTCAGAACAGTGCATGGAGTGAAGGAAGGAGGTCAAAGTAGCTAATTGAAGTCATTGTAGTCGCTGTTGGTCATAGTAGTTGTTTGTTGTGTAAACCTCTCCTCTCCCTCCTACTCCTATACACACAACCATAATAATATTGCTTGACGCTAGGCTGTGAGAGAAATGAGATGGAGGTGATGATGCTGATAAAGGATTAGTATGTGCCTTTTTTCTATTAAACCTTGTCAATATCACATCACCCATTGTTCTGTCTTTCGTTTCACTATGCTTCTCTGTCCTCGTATAGCCCAGCCTCTCTTTCCTTTCCCTTATCTTTCGTCACTCATCATTCACCATTCATCCTCAACCTTTTTTTCCTATCCGTTTCCTTTTATTCTGTCATTATCATAGTTTACTCCATTCCCAATCATTTCCATCCTCCCATGTTTCTTCCTAAATCCCTCTCTCACACACACACACACACACACACACACACACACACACACACACACACACACACACACACACATACATGCACACGCGCGCTGAGGGTAATAATCAAGCTTTGTGGTTCTTCCTCCCTTTGGCGGTGACCCAGACGTGAGATGTGACCTGCAATGGCGCCTGGTCACTGCAGCACCATGGAGGGAGGGAGGGAGGGAGGGGGGGAGGGAAGAAAGGAAGGAAGAAGGGAGGTACTGAAGGAAGAGGGAAGAATGGTGTGTGAGTGGAAGAATGTAATAGAAGTGTCTGTGTGTGTGTGTGTGTGAGAGAGAGAGAGAGAGAGAGAGAGAGAGAGAGAGAGAGAGAGAGAGAGAGAGAGAGAGAGAGAGAGAGAGAGAGAGAGTTGGGGGGTATTAAAGCTGGAATGAAGCTGAATGAAGCCTCTGACCCAACGTCTGAATTTGGAGGGTTTCCTTGCTTCCGGTGTGAGAAAATACTGAACTCTAAGGCGCTCTCTCTCTCTCTCTCTCTCTCTCTCTCTCTCTCTCTCTCTCTCTCTCTCTCTCTCTCTCTCTCTCTCTCTCTCTCTCTCTCTCTCTCATACACGATTTACTGAAGCCATATTTCACACATTACAATTACGTAACAGTTTTCTCCTAATGAAAGTGGGAAATAGGCCTCTGTCTATACGTGCTCATGAGGACAATCGATACAAATACTGTTCCTGATTATGAATATTACATCTTCATATACATACATACATTTCATTTCACTTTGGTTCACTAATTGTAGGACTAAAGGAGGGACAGCTGCAGTTTGTATCTTGTTTAGCTATACCAATAAAAATGTTTTTATAACCTACAATACTATATCGTGTATGTATCTTCCTTATAAACTCAACACACACACACACACACACACACACACACACACACACACACACACACACACACACATTCACCGCTGCTTTCTAGCTTAGTGTTAACGTCTCAGACTGTCACTCTGCAGACTAAGGTTCGCGCCTTGCTAAAGGTGCAAAGTTTTCACTGATGACCAAGCAGTTACTGTCCTCCTTGAACAACGAGATGGAGTGTGTGGTATGTGAATGGTCACAGCCTTACCCATAGAACAGGCTATAATGACCTGGCGATCACTAGTCCAGCGCATGATCTTCAGGACCTTTGGTGAATAATACATAAGCACCATCCTGTGGTTCAGTGATAACAACTCCAGCCTGGCGGGAGTTGGGTAAGGCGTGGGTTTGAAACCTGCTTAGGTCGCTAAGAATTTTTTACTGGCAGTGAGTGGTTTCTGTCCCCTTTGAGCAAGAGGATGGGGTGTGTGATGTGTGAGAGGTCTCAGCCTTACCCATAGATCCGTCTCTATGAACTCTGAGCTGTATCAAGGAGGATAATAGCTGACTATCACGAGTTCACACACACACACACACACACACACACACACACACACACACACACACACACACACACACACACACACACAGAGACAGAAAAAAAATACAATAGAGGTTTCCCCTCCTTTCATTTTCATCCACAACCATTCCTCTCCATCAGCACTGCGTCTCCTGGTCCACCCTAGATATAGTACCAGCCACACCCCAGCCTTCAACCTCAACCTGCGACACCTCCACTCCCTTCTCCCGGCTCTCAGGACATTTACGGGCCGTTCGTCATCCCAAACACATGACTACCACACCCTCAACTGGGTTACATGCCGGTGCACCTCCTCACGTCTTACCCCACACACAAAGCGCCACACCCACACCCACACACACACACACACACACACACCCACACACACACACACACACACACACACACACACACACATATAGCATACAACATACCTATCACATCTGTTATCCATAAGCGCGTGGGAATAAGCACGCACGCACAAACACATACACACACACACTCACACACACACACACACACACACACACACACACACACACACACACACACACACACACACATACTCCCACCAGCCACACCCTAACACACACACACACACACACACACACACACACACACACACACACACACACACACACACACACACACACACACACTCACACACACATTGCCATCCCTACAAATTTATGATTAATTTAATTTTAGTCTGTTTTAGTAAGTATAGCCTTACTTGTTTTTTTCCACACCAATCATTAATGCATTCACTTCCCTACTTGTATATTTTCAGTCCCTGTTTGCCATCCTAATAAACCGTATGTTATAATTATTTCATTATTATCATTGTTATTATTAGTATTAGTATTATAATTACTATTATTAATGTTATAATTGCTATCATTATTACTATTGTCATTATTATAAACACACACACTGGCCACCCCCACCCTACAGTATCACTTAGTTGCAAGCGAACATTGCCTCTACATTACATACAATAACCTTGTCAGTATGTATCTCCCCTTATACGAAACACTATGTCAACGTAACCTAGTCATCACACACATACACACACACACACACACACACACACACACACACACACACACACACACACACACACACACACACAGTAATCATAACACTACCTTCATTCCCACCCCAAAACCACACCCATCCCACTTTCTAACGCATGGCATTCCTTCCATTACCACAGTATTACCGCTAACGATCCCCTGCATCCCTCTAATCACCACTGCCATCACCACCAATCCCCTGTCATCACTCTTAACCGTCTCGCATATCTTCACCACACAAACATCACCACCATATCCCTAAAATCACTGTCCATAACATGCTTTGCCATCACCACAAGACGCTCCCTTATTCCCTTAGACCTAAAAACTACATCACACACACCACACACCTACTAACATACACACTTTCAACCACAACCACCACTGCCACCACCATCACACAAGCCCTGCGTCGTCCACCGCCCCGCCAACCAGCCCACAAAAAATCTTTAAAGCCCTTGGTCCGTGGGTGTTCGTGTATGGAGGCTCCCGCTCACCCCGCACCACCGTCCCCTCAATAACACATTCTGCACCGCACTTCCGTTTTGATTTCAAGCGGAGGAGTTTGTACTATTCAACCTCCTTTTGTCAAACTTTTCTTTCGTGTGATACAGACATGCTAAGGCAAATGGCTTAACTGCCACGACGGACTTTTCCATTCACACGGTAAGGGAGACCATCTAAAACTGAGGATGGGAAGCCGGCGGGACCCCTCAACCCTCATCGGAGGTTGCCAAGCGTTGCTAGACAACCAACGCGTTTATTGATGAATATTTTCCCTATCTCCCTCGCTCTTTTCATTTTCTCTGTCTTTATTGTTTTGTTTTTGTAATGTTTTGCTTTTTTTAGGAGATATGAATTAAATTGGAACCCATCTTCGTCCTTCCAGAACCAGTATTAAGGCTGAGAAGTGAACAGAAAGGGTGAAGGCAGGTGAGGAAAGGATGGGAAGACTCGGCGGCTTCCTCCCGACGAAGTAGTGCCTGCCTGCCGCCACACCACCAGGGAAGGCAGGCCCGGACACGCCTTACCAACTCACTACCACAGAACAGACGACGCGTGAACACTGTATGTCAAATGACTCCAACAAGACAAGAAGCGAACGTGTGACGTGATTTTCAATTAATGCATGAATGTACACACAATCATATCATGTAAATGAAGGCAGGTCTTCATATTGACTGTAATCATGGTGACAATAACGATGGTGATAATAATAATGATACCAATGATAATGAAAACAATAATGATAACAATAATAATGATAATGATGATAATAATAATAATAATAATAATAATAATAATAATAATTATTATTATTATTATTATAATAATAATAATAATAATAATAATAATAATAATAATAATAATAATAATAATAATAATATTTTTAACAACAAAAATAATGATAATAATAATGACAATAATGATAATAATAATAATAATAATAATAATAATAATAATAATAATAATAATGATAATAGTAATAATAACAATAACAATAATAATAAACATAGTAATAATCATAGAAATAATAATAATAATATCAATTGTAATGATAAGAAAAATTATACTATAAGTCTATCAACATGACTGGCTTCAATCCCCTTTACAGGAGGGTAGCCAAGACAAGGTATTTTTAGGGTTAAAGGAAAGCTTGATCTCCCTTCCCCCTTCTTGTCTCTGTCTGATAATAGGAAGAAATAACATAGAGGAATGCCCCCACGACCCCCTCACTCCGTAACTATTAATCGCCTTTTACTACACGCAGGGAACACGGAGGAGGTATTCTATAAGCCTAACCACTGATATGTGAACAGACCATGTCCCCCTAATATTAGATTTAAAAAATAATAATAATAATGACATTAATGAAAATAATAATAATGATAATAATAATAATAATAATAGTAATAATAATAATAGTAATAATAATGATAATAATGATAAAACTATTTATTATTATCATCATCATTATAACTATTTATGGTATTATCATTATTATTATTGCTAGTGTTATCATTGTTATCATTATTGCTATCGTTACTATTAATATTATCATTGCCATCACAACTATAATTGTTATTATCAATAATATCATCATCATCATAATTATTAGCATCACTACTACTACCAATATTTACTACTACTACTACTACTACTCCTTCCACCACCTCCACTGCTACTACTACTACTACTACTAGTACTACTACTACTACTACTACTACTACTACTACTACTACTACTACTACTACTACGTACTACTACTACTACTACTACTACTACTACTACTACTACTACTACTACTACTACTACTTCTGTATATTACAGAATAATCTGAATAGTTAACTGCGGTAGGATTTCACCGTAGAGTTTTGTATAAACTTTTTTCACTCTAACCAAGATTGTGCGCATTGAACAGACAAACATAAAACAGGATGTATAAATATTGTAATTGCTGTAGCTACAAAACATGACAACTAGAAAGGAAGATACGTGATGTTGAAGGCATGACAAGTGTTCAACCGTCACTGCACCTGGCCCAGCAAGGCGGAGTGAGGTGCATCGCCCTAGGCCTGGCGTGCACTCTTGCCCACCACCTCTTCAATGACCTCCGCGCCACAATATCGATCACCATCAAGCCACTGAATAACTCATTACCAAAGCTTCTCACATGTTGCATCTTATCACCTGCAGCTTGGGTGTCATATGTCCAACCTTTCATCCTTCCCTTACTCCTTTCCTTCTCCTTCTCTCTAGATTTATTTCTTTTTACTTTTTTTCCAATGTCTCATGTCTCCTATAGACTTTTTTCTCTTCTCTCACCGATAGGCGTTCTCTGGTTACCTTAATTTTGCTCCTGTGAATATTTTGTAAGCAGCATTTTTATTGCTCTCATGTGAAAGCAAATATAAGAGGTTGGATGTGCTTTTTTTTTTTGGCAGCAACGACCGCAAAACACACACACACACACACACACACACACACACACACACACACACACACACACACACACACACACACACACACACACACACACAGACACACACACACACAATGGTCTTTCAGAAGTCGATACCAGAACAAATTAAACAACAAGTGGAATGAAATTTGCCTCTTCGTTACGGAAATAATGTCTTGTCGGTATGAATTTAAAATTTGTCTGTTGTTATAAAGACTCATGCAAAAAATGTATCAAACAAAAAAAAAAGACCTAGTTAAAAAAAAACATCATATATATCCAGGAAATAAGAATATCCTGAAATGACGAACAACTTTCCTACATTGATAAAGGATGACAATCAGGGACAGTTGGAGGACGTATGGGATGCAACACAGAGATAAACAAATCATGGTCCCCAGTCACCCCCCACAGGCACTTGAACCTACCTCTCCCAGGAAGTCGTTGGCGCCGTATCGGTCGTAGTCCCAGACGGTGATCTCGAGAGAGCGGTTCTTAAGCTCAGCACGGCGCAGCGGACAGTAGTAGAAGGACTGGTTCCAGCGCGGCTCGAGAGTGTTGGCGACGGCCTTGGTGCGGCGTTTAGACTTCTCACTAACGAAATGGGAAGAAAAGAGGCCATGCATGCAGCTTAATATATGTGTGAATACATGTAGAGATACACACATACATAAATTATAGGAAAACAAACCCACAAAACTTTGGAAAAGCACACACAAACTACCCACACCCACCCATCCACACACACACACACACACACACACACACACACACACACACACACACACACATACACATATCCCCCCACACATACACATACACCCCCACTCCACCCCCACCCATCCCTACCCTCACCCCTCACCCCTCACCACACACCACACACGACACACACACACACACACACACACACACACACACACACACACACACACACACACACAGAAACACACGTGTAGACATGGATCTTAACCCACAAGCACACAAAACACCAGTGAACAGAACAACGGAGTGCTTGTTGAAGCGATTGGAAGAATAATAGTGATGGTTGTACTGTAAACGGGAGAACAGAGATGGAGGGACGCCAGCAGACTTGTTGACTGGCAGTGTGTGTGTGTGTGTGTGTGTGTGTGTGTGTGTGTGTGTGTGTGTGTGTGTGTGTGTGTGTGTGTGTGTGTGTGTGTGTGGGTGTGAAGAGTTGAGGGAGAATCTCACCTTCGGTCGGGCAGGAGGAACATCTTAACGTAGGGGTTTCTAGGAGCGCCGTTGGGTCTTGGGGGCAAATCGACAGCACTCACGATGGTTACGACGAGCTGAAGGTTGATCGGGTCGAACCACAACTTGAGCTGCAGAGTGACAAAGAGAGAAAGAGAGAGAGAGTGTGAAAAGGGACAGAAATGGTGGTAGTAGTAGTAGAAGTAGTAGTAGTAGTAAAAGTAGTAGTAGTAGTAGTAGTAGTAGTAGTAGTAGTAGTAGTAGTAGTAGTAGTAGTAGTAGTAGTAGTGGTAGTAGTAGTAGTAGTAGTAGTAGAAATATTAGTTATAGGAGCTGTTGTAGTAATATAACTAATATCGGTTGTGGTAGTAGTAGTAGTAGTAGTAGTAGTAGTAGTAGTAGTAGTAGTAGTAGTAGTAGTAGTAGTAGTAGTAGTAGTAGTAGTAGTAGTAGTAGTAGTAGTAGTAGTAGTAGTAGTAGTATAGCAGTAGCAGTAGTAATAAAAGTAGTAGTAGAAATAATATTAGTATTGGTAGTAGTAGTAGAAGTAATAGTAGTAATAGTAGTAGAAGTAGAAGTAGAAGAAGTAGTAGCAGTAGTAGTAGTAGTAGTAGTAGTAGTAGTAGTAGTAGTAGTAGTAGTAGTAGTAGTAGTAGTAGTAATAATAGTAGTAGTAGTTGTTGTTGTTGTAATAGTAGCAGTAGTAGTAGTAGTAGTAGTAGTAGTAGTAGTAGTAGTAGTAGTAGTAGTAGTAGTAGTAGTAGTAGTAGTAGTAGTAGTAGTAGTAGTAGTAGTAAGTAGTAGTAGTAGTAGTAGTAGTAGTAGTAGTAGTAGTAGTAGTAGTAGTAGTAGTAGTAGTAGTAGTAGTAGTAGTAGTAGTAGTAGTAGTAGTAGTAGTAATAGTAATAGTAATAGTAGTAGTAGTAGTTGTTGTTGTTGTAATAGTAGCAGTAGTAGTAGTAGTAGTAGTAGTAGGAGTAGTAGTAGTAGTAGTAGTAGTAGTAGTAGTAGTAGTAGTAGTAGTAGTAGTGGTAGTAGTAGTAGTAGTAAAGCAAAAAGTAGTAGACGAAGAAGAAGACGAACAAGAACAAGAACAAGAACAAGAACAAGAACAAGAGAAGAACAAGAAGAACAAGAAGAATAACAAGAAGCAGAAGAAGAAGAAGAAGAAGAAGAAGAAGAAGAAGAAGAAGAAGACAAAAGAGAAGAAAAGAAAAACAACAACAAAAACAACAACAACAAAAACAACACCAATGACGACGACAAAAATAACAATAACAACAACAACAATAGCAACATGATGAAAATAATGATAATGATGATGATAATGATGATGATGATGATGATGATGAAAAACAGGAGAAGGATGCATTATGAAACACCTCCGATGGATGCAGATTGGAGTTAGGGAAGCGAGGGTGGTACGGATGAAGGAGTTCAAAGCTTTACAACCTCCGTGACTCCTTATCGGCACACTACCTTCACGTTGGGTCAAAAGGGTTAGAGATAAATGAAACATTGCAAGTGGCGTGAGTACGAGTCCAAGAAGAAAACAAACACTAAATTTTATTCCTATTTAGCTAGATAGAATTTTCATGCTAGGGAGGAATAGTCGCTGCCGTCTGTCTAGAAGTACAGAGGTTAGGCAGCACTCTCTTACATGGCCAAAGAAGGAGTGCACCATAGGTGTAAACCTTTTTTTATTATTTTTCAGCCAGTAAGTGTGGGAGAACTGCTCTTGCTGAGATCCCAGTGCATATACATTGAAGTCGGAGAATGAGTAATACTATTCCTTCACCTTTGCAGTTAAATTTTACAAATGAACCCAGACTTAGTAAGGTTGTGTGAATGCCCCTGTATTGTAAGCCACTTAACTCACCTGCAATTTCCCGACAATGGCGGGCGAGTGGGTTCGTATCCTGAAGGTCTCTGGTGAGCCTGGCGAGGTGATGGTGACGCTGGGTCGCCGGTCCTGCCTCGGCTCGGGCAACCTGCGGGGCTCGTAATTGTCGCCTATGGGGAGGGTGAAGGGTGGCAAGAGAAAGAGGTGTAGTTTTGTGATTGATTCTCACTTTCATACATGTACCACCTTCTCTTTTATGCTTATCATTCTTACTTTTCTGTCGAAAGAATTTTTTTTTATAATTTCATTAATATTTTTTTCTATTGTTTGTTTTCAGTGATATTAAAGGCTATTCTGGTAATGAAGTTTTTAGATTTGTAAACAATGTTTATAACACTAGAGCAAATCAAATTAATCTGATTTGTCCGCAATTTCGAACTGTTCTTTTCAGAAATAATATACTCTACTGGACTCAAATTATGGAACTCACAACCAACAAATACAAAGGATCATATGAAGTCGAGTAATCGACCGTCATTTAAAGGAAAATATATTTTCAAAATTTAATCTTCAATGTTCATAGTTCTTGTAATGTTAACAAAATAAACTACTAATAATTGTAAAAATGTGTAAAGTGTATGTATATGAGTATAAATATGTCTACATGTATAAGTACAGTATACATGTATGAGTAAATTGTCTGTATTAAATACCTAGACTAATATAAACGCAATTTTGTCTGGCCAGGAAGCTCTAGCTCGCCAGACCGTGCCATGTTCTGTAGTATTATCACTTATGCATGATGGGCTGCTCCGGGCTATAAACTAAATTTACTTAAATTTTACTTACTTAAACTCTCTCTCACACACACACACACACACACACACACACACACACACACACACACACACACACACACACACATACCTTTGGGAACGAGACCCGTGAGGGTGTGTCGTCTGCCCCCTTGTCGATCGACGTCCGACAGTTGTCTCGACACCATGAGTTCGACCTGAGGCTCTTGGCGGGATTCCGATGTGATTTCAAATACTTCCTCAAAGGTCTTGCCCTGCAGAGAGCGCCCATTCCATTCCAGCACTTCATCTCCTGAAGGTAATAATTAATAGAAAAGAAGTTATCAAGGCGTCTAGTGTCACCTCCACAACACTAAGAAAACTCTCCTTGAATGTTGCATTAAGCAGCTCACGAAACTCTCCTTCATAACAGTGCAAGACACCAAATTGACTCCACAACTAACACGGAATTAGATGGGCTGATCTAAAAAGTAATACAACAAGATTTACAAAAGGCGTTCCTATCACAAAACCAGTTGAATAACAAAAAATAAATATCACAAACCAGACCAAGCTAAAAAAAAAAAATTCACTTTATGCTCACAAAAGATTGATTTTTTAGTCGTAATGGAGTGATCATAGTATAATAAATAACACATAATTTAACCATCTGATAGAGGACACCGGAAAGGCATAACAATCGCTTGCCTAGCTGGTGAGGCTTTGCAGGAAGAGAGTCCACCATCGCAGCGACACATGACACCTCTCAATATGCACCTTCCACCTGAACCCTTGCTCACTACCACCAAATAAAGAAGCGAAAAGCAAAACAGAGAGGCATTCTTTATACGAGGAATCAAACAAAGGACATCACCTTCCAGGCTATTACCACACCAACCTTTTCATGACAAATAAAAAATGAAAATTCAGCCATACATTGGAATCTCAATTACTTACTGGGTTTTTTTTACAAAATCAATTTTGGTGAGAAGTTAATGCTCGTGTCAAAGGTAGAGTAAGAAGGAGGCACAAGGACGAAAGAAACAGTAGACAGTAGGGGTTACGTAGGGTAAGTAGGAAAGAGAAAGAAAGGTGTATAAAAGAGGCACGAGAAACTAAAACTGTAGAGGACTGAGCTTGAGGAAAATCACTACATTGAGAGATGAGGAAGTCATTGGATAGAGGAGGGAGAAATGAACGGATTGATGTTCGTGAGTGATTGCAAGAAGAATGGCAGCGGAGAGGGAAGAGGGAGTGTTGGAAAGCTGCTGATGGCTATTTCAAATTAATCTGTGTTGCTGCTTATGTCTAGGGACCAGTCAGCGATGAGAGAATGTTCTGCCTGCAGCCTCACGTGTGTGTGTGTGTGTGTGTGTGTGTGTGTGTGTGTGTGTGTGTGTGTGTGTGTGTGTGTGTGTGTGTGTGTGTGTGTGTGTGTGTGTGTGTGTGTGTGTGTGTGTGTGTGTGTGTGTGTGTGTGTGTGTTATTCAGCATGTTATGGAGAATCACGCGCTGGTCTCGTGATCGTCAGCCATTACCTTTCCTGAAAGAGCTGAGAGCTCATAGAGATGGATCTATGGGTAAGGCTGAGACCCCACACAACACACACACACACAGAGGAGTACAAAGAAGTAGAAAGGAAGAACAGACAGCAACAGTCCTATTGGACCTAACGAGGCTGTCCGTGTGACTACACTGCTACTATTATATCTATTTGATAGAGACAAAAGGACAGCAAAGTGGAAGGCTTCTCCCCACCCACCCCTCCCTCCAGCCGAAGCTGGCCGGAAGAGGAAGTAATACCATGTAGTATGAAAAAAATATCATGGAATTTGTATAAGATAGTGAGAAAACAGGAGTAAACTAAGGCTATTGCTACCACTAAAAATCTATTTACATTAAAATTTCATAAACACTTTAAGTATTTTAAAAAATTATAAATTTTGCTCAGAGACGATACTTTTTGAGAAAGAACAGGTTTAGTCTCTTCATAAGAAGGGATCATCTTCCTATCCCTACTCTGCACGGCTTCTAATTTTGTGACATGCTTAGCAGGGTGAGACAACAAAAATTGCACCACATACTCCAAGTAGGAACCACCCAATCTGATACATAGAGGTAGAATAAAATTTTACTTCTTTAAGAAAAAAACATTCGTATAAAATCAAACATTCTATTAGCTTTACCCGGCACGTTTTTGCATTAGTGGGAGAGTTTTAGATTCGACACAATCGTAGTATTCTTTAGCACATCAGACGCTTTTAAATTTCATGTATTGAATAATTTGTTTAATTTCTTGTTCCAGTTTTTGAAGAATGTGGCATTTGTTGACGTTAAAAGACATTTTCGACCTATCAGAGCAGACAAAGAGAAAGAGAGAGAGAGCGAGAGAGAGAGAGAGACAGAGAGAGAGAGAGAGAGAGAGAGAGAGAGAGAGAGAGAGAGAGAGAGAGAGAGAGAGAGAGAGAGAGAGAGAGAGAGATAAGGAAAGAAAGAAGGAAAGAAAGATAAAAGGTGTGTGTGTGTGTGTGTGTGTGTGTGTGTGTGTGTGTGTGTGTGTGTGTGTGTGTGTGTGTGTGTGTGTGTGTGTGTGTGTGTGCGTGTGCGCATGTACACGTGCACACGCCATTACGTGAAAGTATGTGTGCAGCGAGGATTGGGAACAAAGAGGATAATAATAATAATGATAATAATAATAATGGGAAGAAGAAAAAAAAACTAGCAGGAATGGTATGAGCTACTTCAGAAATAGTGAACGGCAAAGGAGGAGGAGGAGGAGGAAGACAAATAATAATAATAATAATAATAATAATAATAATAATAATAATAATAATAATAATAATAATAATAATAACAATAACAATAATAATAAGAATGAAAATAAATGAATAAAAAGATGAAAAGAGTTGGTAAGATTATAAAGAAGGGGAGGACGGGGCTGAGAAGGATGGGAGGTAAAGGCAAAAGAAGGGGAAGAGACTGGATAGTTTCGCGTTCTGAAACCGTCTAGACAGCCAGCCACTGCAGAGCTGGAGCCTCCCCTTCCCCCCCCCCTCCTTCTTTCCATACTCTCCATCCCATACAGCCAACCCCTACATGCTCATTTATTCCCCAGCCCCTTCCCCCCTCCCCTCCCCTCCTACCACTTCCCTTCCCTTACCTCCTACACATCTCAGGCTTCCTCTTCTCTTATACAACACATCACTAGTTTCCTCCCACGCACACCAAACCCATTGCAGCTTCACGTTTCCTCCGCCACATACATAGCAGTGATGACGATGATGATGATGATGATTATGTTGATGGTAATGATAATAATGATAATAATAATAATAATAATAGTATATATATATACACACACCAGACTGTTATCACCCTAAAGAGGTGTGGCCAAGATGAGACACGTATACACACATCAATGCACATATATAGATACACTCCTCTCAATTATCGCTTAGGCCTCCAGCGCGTCAGGTCAGTCATGCAAATCCACAACAGGTTATTGATGTTTAGTCCTACCACTTCATATTTAACTGATACCCTTACCCTCCCCGCACCTGATATAATCCAAGGGTCACACTAGATGGGCGTGAATCGAGCTGCTCCACGGGTCGTCAAGGCCACGTCATTTCTCCTGCATTCACCGCTGCTCTCCATTCACTTCCATCACGCATTGCCCTCCTTCCTTGCTCCACAGACAGGTCTCTTTCATTCAAGGCTCTTTTTACACCGTCCATCCATCCTGTTCATGACTTTCCTCTCAACTTCATACTTTTCATATCAAATCCTATTATTCCTTTCACCAACCGACCAGAAACAGGAACGGATGAAAGCAAAAAAGAAAAGAGGTTTTACAGTAGAATGACTCACCTGGCCTCAGATGCCCAACAGCGTCCGCTATGCTGCCCTTCTTCACCTTTTCGATGAGGGCACCGATCCTACCGCAGTCGATTATCTTCCCTCCGACCACCTTGAGTCCTAGAATATTTGCGCTCAGCACTGGCACCTCGCCCTTCACGTACTTATTGAGCAGAAGGTGTCCGATGAGCCTGGTGCCGTCTTGGCTGGGTTTCCACGAGACCGGGTGCTGTGTAGAGGCCGCAGGGAAGTGGAGTAAGCAGAGGGAAGAAAGCAGGAGTCATGTTCAGTAGCTATAGTCCACAAGGGAAGCAGAGGGAGGGAGAAAGAGTGAGTGGACTATAAAGAGATGGTGAGAGAGAGAGAGAGAGAGAGAGAGAGAGAGAGAGAGAGAGAGAGAGAGAGAGAGAGAGAGAGAGAGAGAGAGAGAGAGAATCAGAATCAGAATCAGAATCAAAATTTATTTCCATTGTTACAATGGTTATTCCTTTAGCGTAGTGTAGAGGACAAGAGAGAGAGAGAGAGAGAGAGAGAGAGAGAGAGAGAGAGAGAGAGAGAGAGAGAGAGAGAGAGAGAGAGAGAGAGAGAGAGAGAGAGAGAGAGAGAGAGAGAGCGAGAGAGAGAGAGAGAGAGAGAAAAGAGAGAGAGAGAGAGGGAGAGAGAGAGAGAGAGAGAGAGAGAGAGAGAGAGAGAGAGAGAGAG
>JAPQNM010000040.1:2422652-2432652 GCA_029783475.1 Metacarcinus magister
TATTAGTATTAATAATAATAATAATCATAATAATATTAATCATAATAATAATAATAATAATAATAATAATAATAATAATAATAATAATAATAATAATAATAATAATAATAATAATAATAATAATAATAATAATAATAATAATAATAATAATAATAATAATAATAATAATAATAATAATAATATTAATCATAATAATAATAATAATAATAATAATAATAATAATATTAATCATAATAATAATAATAATAATAATAATAATAATAATAATAATAATAATAATAATAATAATACACCAGCGTTGAAATCATCAAAATACGTGAGTAGTTTTTGTTGGCATTATTCAACACAAATGACAGACAGTGAGTTAAGAGGGAGCGGGAATGGGAAGGTGTGACTGAAGCAACGAACAAAGCTCTGCACTCCTATCATTTAGCCGCCAGAACTAAACACAATCAAAAGGTAAACGAATCATAACCACAGCGACGCAAACATAATGCGTGGAAAATTATTTGGATAAAGGGGAAGGAAAGGGATGGACAGGGCAGGGACGGGAGGCGTGGACGGACGGGCCCAATAGAAGGAAAGAGATGATACTAGAGGAGGGGAGAGGTAAGGAGAGGAGGGGGGAGGTAAGGAGAGGAGGGGAGAGGAGAGGAGAGGAGAGGAGAAGAGAGGAGAGGAGAGGGTCTTCTCACCGCCAGGAGGGTCTTGATGGTGGCGTGCACAATTTCCTGCCGCTTATACCGCTCTGCCACCGCCTCGCCTTCGCCTGTGGAAGAGACGTTTGTGTTACTGCAGTACCAACACCCACCAAACAAACGTCAACTACAATGACAATAATAATGATCATAATAATAAAAAATAATAATAAATGTAATAAAATAAAACAAAAACAACAATAATAATAATAATAATAATAATAATAATAATAATAATAATAATAATAATAATAATAATAACAATAATAACAATGATCATAATAATAATAATAATAATAATAATAATAATAAATTATAATAATAATAATAATAATAATAATAATAATAGTAATAATAATAATAATTATAATGATAACAATAATAATAATAATAATAATAGAATATTAATGAAATGATAAAAACATTAGTAATAAAAATAATAATTATCTATATCTATATACCTGGCTGTTATCCCCTTAAATGGGATAGTCAGAAAAGGCACGCATACACATACCCATGCACACATACATATCATTATTATTATTATAAGCATTTAAATCACCATCAACATCCTCCACGAGAATCCTGACATACCTCTCCTTGTCTCTACTCAGAAGAATTCTAGTCCTATGTGACAGAGTCCTGTACTGGTCCCGGTTCCCAGCTAGCCTGGCAGCGTGACTCCTTTATACTGTCCAGCGTCTCCACCGAAGCAAAGTCACCCCGTGACCCCAATGCACCGCTTGACAACCTCGAGAGTTTCACCGGATCCTCAAGGGCGCCGAGCACTTCGAACCGATTTGAGACTGTAACTGCATAATCATGAGCACATGTCAAGTGCTTCAGTTTCTGAAGATGGAACACATTGTGATCACATCTTGATATCCTTTTGGACTTGAGATGAAGCTTGAGCGTTGCAACAACAAGCCTGTGGTCAGTTGCAAAGAACTCGGCACTCCGGAAAACCCTGCAGCTCTGGAGGATCCTCCAACGAGTACTAACGAGAATGTGATCAATCTACTTTGCTAACCCTTCAGCATTGCAATACCAAGTCCAGCGGTGCAGCTCTGGTCTCTGATACCAAGAACCTGCAATTCTCAACCTTCTGGATTTTGCAAAATTCAGAAGGAGAGAGCTGTTGGTGTTCCTGGTACCAGAGCCAGCTTTTTCAGTGGCAGTGGAGGCATTGAAGTCACCCAAGAAAATGAGTGTGTCCCGTATTGTGTCCAAGTAGGTGTATAGCATATCTTTTGGTGCACTGAGACATCCTTTGAGATATTCTAAAGGTATCTATTCATCTAACTATATGACACAAGTGCATTTATTAACGTATAAACACACACACACACACACACACACACACACACACACACACACACACACACACACACACACACACACACACACACACTTGGCTTCACGGGGTCAAGACGTGTGTCCTGGCGCTCCTCGGGGCATCCATGGTAAGTCTGTTGACCGAGCCATCCACCCACTCCAACCTTACTCTACTCCATTCCTCAGTGAGAAATGGAAGTTGTACAAAATAAAGGCCAATGAACTTGGAATGAACACGCAACACAGGAAAGAAAGTTAAAAATGAAAGAAAATGCAAGCACAAACAAACAAAGACCAACCGTGGAATGGAGTGGGTGAACGTGAGTTAACCTGACTGGCTGTGACAGTGTGATACGTCAATCGGTGTCTATCTACGTTTGTTTACCCTTCCCTGAAGCAACATCCCACCTACGCGCTGCACCTCTATTTAACACCCTATGTTATCTGCCTCTCTCTTGGCCCGAACACCGACCCAACAACAGGACACGTCAACCGCCTCGTCGCGTCGGCCTCCTACAGGCAGCGCCTCCCCAGCAGCAGGAAGCAATGGGGCACTCACACATGAGCTGCTGGCAGGTGTATCCGCCACCTTACTTTCCAGTCTCGAGTGTACCCCCGGCCTCCATGGTATTACTCCATCGTCACCAACACTTTTCCGGCGGCTGGACAAAGTCGAGAAGGGGACCTGCAGGACTGTACTATGCCTACCATACATCACCTTTCACAAAACTATTATTAACCTATTAACTACTTTCATATGTAAAAAATAAAGTCTTCCACTCCTTACATATATAATTATGTAATTTTAAAATGTACATTTTCAGCATAGTGCTGTATTTTCAAATAAACCAATATCATTATAATTATTCTTACACAGACACACGCACAATCACACACACACACACACACACACACACACACACACACACACACACACACACACACACACACACACACACACACACACACACACACACACACACACACACACACACGGGCGCGCACACACATACACATGTATTAAGTGATTGTAAAAAACCCACGTTAACACACACGCATTAACAAACACACACACACACACACACACACACACACACACACACACACACACACACACACACACACACACACACACACACATACATACACACCCACACACACACACACACACACACACACACACACACACACACACACACACACACACACACACAATCAGCGAAATACAAGAAAATAACTAAAGATAAAACTATAAGCAAATCACTATGAGATGATAAAACAATTTCGAAAATCTACCACAAACAAAACCAACAACAACAACAACAACAACAACAACAACAACAGAACGGGGAAAAGGAACTCGGGGAAGAAGGTGTGATTGAGAAGCTGGGATGAAGGAAAAGGAGGAGCTGGGAAGAGAAGGCGCAAGGAGGAAGGGATGGAGGAGGTAGGAGAGGGCGGTAGAGGCAGCTGGGATCAAGTTGTCATAGCAACCACTGAGATGACTCCCACGCCTTCTTGGTGTTGTCACGGAGGATGAAGCGTAGAAGTGGGAGAAGGAGAGGTTGAAAAAAAGTACAAGAAAGAGGAGGACGAGGAGAAGGAAATGAAAGCGGAAGAAGAGGGGAAGAAGAAGAAGGAGGAGGAGGAGGAGGAGGAGGAGGAGGAGGAGGAGGAGGAGGAGGAGGAGGAGGAGGAGGAGGAGGAGGAGGAGGAGGTGGAATACAAGGGAACACAAACAGCAACAGACCCTAGGGTCTGTTGCGAAGGCTGTTTGATATAACTACTCTACACTAACTACTTGAATTAGAGAAAGGGCAGTACAGTGGAAGGCTCCTCCCCGCCCACCCATCCCTCTGGCAGGAAAAGAAGTGATACCATGTAGTATAGAAAAACTACATGGAATTTATGAAGAAAGTGTGAAAAGGAGATATTAACTACATCTTCTTTTGTTTGTGGAGGAAAGTGTGACTGTTTGTGTTGATGGTTATGTGGTGTGTGTACAGTGTAGGTGTGAGCACAGTGTAGATAACTAGGGGCGGTGCGGCGGCCTTGCCTGGCGCTTTAAAGGAAGACAGCAGTCAATCAGGCCCCAGCTCAGCTCAATTCACTGTGTCCTATGCAGGACACTGTGCACTGTTTCACCCCCTATAGCAGTGACCCCTGGTACCTTAAATCCCGAAGGTGGTCACCTGCTATCAGAGCCTTAGGGTATCCACAGCCCGTCACAGGTCGAGAGTAGTAGTGGTCACCGTTAACTCAGGGCTATCTGTGCGTGTTGTTAGCATAGTATATTATAGTGTAGGTGTAGACACAGTGAGGAAGACTTAGGATGGTGTGGTAGCCTTGCCTGGCGCTTTTTTAGAAAGGCAGCAGTCAATCAGGCCCCAGCTCCGTACAATCCAGTGTGGAAGTGTACTTTCCTTTACAGGACGCCGTTCACTAAAGTCACCTCCTGTAGCAGTGACTCCTGGTACCTTAAATCCAGAAGATGGTCATTAACTATCAGAGCCTTTAGCTGTCCTCAGCCCGTGACAGGTCTTGAGTAGTAGTAGTGACCGTTCACTCTGGGCTATCTGTGTCGTGTAGGGAGGGTGGTATGTAGTTGTGAACCAGCTGGTGATTTGATGCCAAAACTACGATCGGAGGCCTCCTGACTACAAAACGACTAAGTTATTCTGCAACGAACATTGCCAGCCGGGGATTACATTAGAGATATTTGTTGAGACGATTTTTTAAAGTTTCTATTGTGCTCGAGTTGACGACGTTTGAGGGCAGTCCATTCCATATATTTACGACTCGATTGAAGAAAAAGTACTTGGCTTTGTTAGTTATAAAGCGTTTGCCAATAATTTTGAAGCCATTGTTACGGATGATGCTTGAACGGTCGATAGTTAAGTAGTCGTCCGGCTTCAAATTTGTGAATCCTTTGAAAATTTTGAATACTGTTAGAAGGTCTCCTCTCAGTCTGCGTTCCGTAAGAGAAAATAGATTAAGTTCTTTAAGACGTTTGTCGTATGGTCTATTGCGCAGTCTTGGAATAATTTTGGTTATTCTACGTTGAATTCTATTTATCTAATAATGTCTTTACAGATACAAAGCGACCTGTTGGTTTCTAGTTAGGCTGTCTACTGAACTACGTGTGTGCCGGTAGGAAGCAGTAAGAAGAAAACACCATATGCCTTGTAGAAAACAAAGGCATAGAAATTTTGTTCAAAAGAATAATTAGTGGATAGTTCAATTCATAGGCAGATGGAAAAACAGACAAAGGAAGAGAGTTCCGGAGTTTACCAGTGTATGGGAAAAAAGAGTGAAGATACTGGTTAACTCTTGCATTAGAAAGATGGACAGAATATGGATGAGAAGAAGTAGAAAGTCTTGTGCAGCGAGGCCGCGGGAGGGGTGGAGGCATGCAGTTAGCAAGTTCAGAAGAGCAGTCAGCATGAAAATAGCGGTAGAAAAGAGATAAAGATGTAACATTGCGTCAGCGACTTAAAGAATCAAGACAGTCAGTTAGAGGAGGAGAGTTGATGAGACGAAAACCTTTAGACTCCACTCTGTTTAGTAAGGCTGTGTGAGTTGCCCCCCCCTTCCCCCAGACATGAGAACCATACTCCATACATGGACTGATAAGGCCCCTGTATAGAGCAAGCAGCTGCGAGGGGGAGAAAAATGGACGCAGACGCCATATATATATATATATATATATATATATATATATATATATATATATATATATGAACAACAACAACAAATGGTAGGGGCAACAATGATCATAAAAGCACACTAGCTAATATAATCAGTTAGTTTCTACACAAAAAAAAGAACACAATAAGTTTGACTAATTCCTTTGAAAATACAATTTGGTAAACACACACACACACAGACACACAGACACACACACACAGACACACAGACACACACACACACACACACACACACACACACACACACACGCACGCACACACACACACACACACACACACACACACACACACACACACACAGAGGAATACTCACCCTTCTCCGACACACCCTCAGACTCAGCCTCGGGCTCCTCGCACGAGGTGTACTCCGGAGTGGAGCGCACCTCCTCATCGGAAGACGAGAGTGAGCGCTGACGCGGCTTGCGACCTCTACTACGAAGTTTGTGCGGCTTGGTCGGTCGCGGGCGAACACACTCGCTCTGGTCGGAGGAGACGGAATCATTCCTCATGACAGGGTCGGTGCGGCGGCGCCCGTGAGACCGCCCAAGGGCTCCCGTCGAGGGGTCTAGGTGGCTGCGGCGAGTGTCATCTGGGTGGGGGCTACTGCCCTCCATGGACGCGGGTCCAGGGCTGCTGCCCTCCATGGGGCTGCTACCACCGGCACCGCCTAAGTTAGGGCTGTATTGGTTGTTGTCATATCCCGGGGCTCCGTAACCCCCACCGCCCCCATGACCCCGCTCAACCCGGATGTCTGGACCCACCGTCCCATGCTGCTCAAACGAGTGGTAGGCCTCAGGAGGCGGGATGATTCGTTCGCGGGCGTTGGGCGAGGTGGGCGGCCCATCTCCCCCGTCACTAACCGCTCGCCCTCTTGCTGGCCGCCCACTCTCGCCTCCACCGCGCTCTTGCGAGAACTGGCGGCGCAGTTCTCGTCCCTGGGTGCTGCCGGTGTGCTGTAGAACCGTTCGAGTGTCTAGGGTGGCGTGGTATTGCCCCTGTTCTCCCTGGTGGTGGCCTGGCGCTGACTCCCCATAGTGGTGAAGCCCCCCTCCCCCTGGGATCGGCCCCCCAACACCTGGGGGCCGGTTGTTTTCTTTTTCACTGCTAGCACCACGCTCCAACTTGGGCCGCTTGTCGCCCGTTGGAGTGACGGATGCAGCCGTACCTGAGTATTCGTGATCAAGGTGCATCGCCTCCCCGTGCTGCGAAAATCCAGTGTTCATCCAGGTGCCCGTCTTGATGAGCAGCTCCTGCTTCTTGCGGCACAGGATGCACACCCAGATCACCTGCAACAAATCACACATCAGTTTCCCCACATCAACTGTAATCCCAACCTCATCATATCCTTCTCCCAACCTGCCCTGCCTCACTGCTATTTTTGACTTATATTACTTATAAACTCACTCCAACCTTATTATCCACACCCTAATCTGGCCCTCACTCCCTCCTTCACTCTAATCCATAAAGAGGTAGCCCCTCCCTCAAGCTGAATCACAATTGGGGTCTCGAAAAATGACGGCCCCTCACACTTGACTGGCAATAATGAATAATTCTTGCTTCTTTGTTTTGGATTTAGATCACATCGCATTATTATTCAATGTACTTCATAGTTTCAATTTATTATAATTATTTTTTGTTTAGATTATGGACATTTGCTTTATATGTTGCGTTGGAATTTCTTTTGCTTGTGAATTAAGTTAACCTTCATAACGCTAAGACTCCGTTGCTTCCCATGCTCTCTGTTTCGTCTGGCCGGCGTATAAAAACGAATTGACGCTTAGGGTGCCAATCCACTCTCTCTCTCTCTCTCTCTCTCTCTCTCTCTCTCTCTCTCTCTCTCTCTCTCTCTCTCTCTCTCTCTCTCTCTCTCTCTCTCTCTCTCTCTCTCACACACACACCACACACACACACACACACACATACATGCACTTGTGTGGGTGTGTAGAAGTCAACCTGTGTCGTGCAGTGAGTGACTCGCTTTGACCCCAGGCAGGGATAATGCATCATAAACAAGAATTTCCGTAGTGATGGTGGTAGCGGTGTTGGTGATGGTGGTGGTGCGGGAAAAAATAGAGGATTACTCTCATACTCTCCTCTTCCTCCTCCTTCTCATCCTCCCCCTCCTCCTCATTAAGACTCTCCTTCTCCTCCTCATCCAGACTCTCCTCCTTCTCCTCCTCCTCCTCTTCCTCCTCCTCGTTATCGAAAAAAATTGGATCAGGTTATGCGGATGTATTTGTGAAATGCTACTTTCTGGAGTGTGTTGGTGGTGGTGTTTTTGCCAGGATAAAAGTAGTAGTAGTGTTAACTCTCATCTCATTCCTATAACAAAAATGCCATGTAGTTATGTTCTTTATTCCGGTGTGCAAAACAACACGTATTTAGAATGTAAACGTGTTATAGTGCAAGCATAACTATCTGACACAGAAGATACCGGAGCAGCTCAACCAGTGACGATTCAGACAGTCAGATACCACCACCTCAACTGGCAGACCATCTTAAGGAGGATCAATTCAATCAGCGCCATCCCACCTGGCACACCTCATTCCAAAACACGAATTTTTATTAGTGATTAAAGTCCGGTTTATATGAAAGAGCGACACGTCAGTAGTACTAAGGCTACACCACTTGTTCAACCACTCACCCCCCCAAAAAAAGCTTGAACGAGATTTTGAGTAATACTGTTACGCTGAAAGGTACTTACTTACTTACTTATTAACTTACGTGGTTCTATTTCAACATCAGTATTGCCATATGGTAAGGAAAGGTAAAGTGGAGGCATACGCTGTAGTTGTGCGTAGCTGCAGGCGCTCATCTCCCATCACAGGTTACCATATGCGTGTATATTAAATAGACACAAATAAAATAGTTAGCATGATTACAATGTCTCGTTCCATCGCAGTATCAGCTTTACGAGTATACGGTCAGAGGTGGCTGAGAACATCATAGTCGGCGGTGGCTTTGAGAATCACAACCTCCCTCTGTACATTGTTATTCAGTGTTATATTATTTGACGTTAAGGTATATCTCTAATGTCCTGGGAAGCGGAGGAATCCTTATGAATTCATGTTTTTGTAGACCTCCATAGTGAGTGACTCCTTCAGTATTGATGCATGTGGTGGCCTAGTAATGCGTCTCGCTTTCAGTAACCTCATGATCTTCCTTAATAATTAAAGTTACCAACAATTGCAATGAACGATGAGCACACACATTGCCTTCACTTGCTTGTGTGGTTACTTGATTGCTAATACCTAATTTGACTTGTTATAGTAACAATTAGCAGAGAAAGAGAGAGAGAGAGAGAGAGAGAGAGAGAGAGAGAGAGAGAGAGAGAGAGAGAGAGAGAGAGAGAGAGAGAGAGAGGAGAGAGAGAGAGAGAGAGAGAGAGAGAGAGAGAGAGAGAGAGAAAGAGAAGAGAGAGAGAAAGAGAGAGAGAGAGAGAAAAGAGAGAGTGCAAGAGAGATATTAAAAGTTAATTAAATAATCCCCCCAAGCTAGGTAACATTAGACCATATAGTTGTGTTAGGGCTAACGAGAGAGCGCTACCCATCTCGCCAAGAAGCTGCCATGAGCCTGAGCCAGGATCGAACTCGCAACCTTTAGGTCACGAGCCGAGCACTGTACCACAGAGCCAACCGGCCCCGGGAGAGAGAGAGAGAGAGAGAGAGAGAGAGAGAGAGAGAGAGAGAGAGAGAGAGAGAGAGAGAGAGAGAGAGAGAGAGAGAGAGAGAGAGACACACACACACACACACACACACACACACACACACACACACACACACACACACACACACACACACACAGATAAGCAGGCTGGAAGACATAAAACAGACGGACATACAGGGATGACTGGGACACGCACGCACACACGCACACACACACACACACACACACACACACACACACACAGAGCAGCAGTCAAAGTAATAGTAGAAAAAAGGGCAAGTAGTCAAAAAGGGACGATTGACTAACACACAAAAGCACTTGCAAGAACTATCCGAGAAATATTGATCCTGAACCACCTGACCTTCTCCTTCTCCCTCCTTCACTCCCTCTCTACCTCCTTCCCTTCCTCACTCCTACTTTAAGTCTTCTCCATCCTCCTCATCTTCCTCACTGTTCTCCTCCTCCTCCTCCTCCTCCTCCTCCTCCTCTCCTCTATCTTAATTCTTGAATGTTCTTGTTCTTCAGCATCGTCATCATCGTCATCATTTTCATTATTATATTCTTTAAGTATACAATTTATCACATCTACAAACT
>JAPQNM010000040.1:2440152-2472652 GCA_029783475.1 Metacarcinus magister
ACCTTTCCCCCGCAGCGAGCGCAACATCGGACGTTACAGTAGTTACAGATGTGGCCCACGCCGTCCGCAAATTTGGTCTTGAGGCAGATCTGACAGGTGGCGTCTAGTTCCAAGCCTTTCTTCTTCTGCACCTCGGAGCGAAGGCGGATCGTGTTCTCGAGGACCCGGACCTCATCTTGCTTCCTCCTGCGGACCACAAAAGGTAGTAGTGAAGAGAAGGGAAAATAAAGAGGTAAAAGTGTATCATGTGATAAAAATAAAAAAATAAAAAGTGGTATGGTTAAGTGTTATGTGCAGTGCTGTGTGAATAGAGGTGTAAAGAATGTGCTACGAGTATGTGGTGAGGTGTGGTGAGGTGTGGTGTGGTGTGGTGTGGTGTGGTGTGGTGTGGTGTGGTGTGGTGTGGGTGTGGTGTGGTGTGGTGTGGTGTGGTGTGGTGTAGCATATAGATACGATGTAGTTCATACATACTAAGGGTAGAGTTGTGAGTGAGGCATCATGGGGAAGGGATGGATGCGGGTAAGTGGAGGAAGAGGAGTGGAAGCCGGACAGTGGTGGGAGGGGAGAGCTGGATGGGATAAGGTCAGAACGGAGGGTGACAGAATGGGGTGAAGGAGAGATTAGCATACACACACACACACACACACACACACACACACACACACACACACACACACACACACACACACACACACACACACACACACACACACACCTCCCGTGGTTCAGTTGCAAGGCGTGGATTCGAACCCTGCTCAGGTCGCTAAGGATTTTTCACTGACAGGTAGTGGTTACTGTTCCCCTTGAACAAGGGGATGGGGGTGTGTGATGTGTGAGAGGTCTCAGTCTTACCCATAGATCTGTCTTTATGAGCTCTGAGCTCTTTCGGGCAGGGTAATGGGTGGTGGAATGGTGTTGGAGGCAGGCCGGGTGAGTGGCGGTCACCACGTTCATTTGACGTCGTTGTTTCTCTAAACGTCTCCTAGCTGCTTCAATTTTCTTCTTCTGCAGCTGACGCAGCTGCAGCTCACCAAAAGGTGAGACAGATGGACAATAAAAGTGCAGAACTGACGCTAGTTTTACTGCCGGAAGTGACACAAATGCCCTTCTTTCTGAAGCTTGGGGCTACTGAGAGTACTGGTTCGGGGAACACCATCATCACTGGTGCTGCCGGTGTGCGCTGTTCACACATGCCAGCAGCAATCCGTCAAAAAATCTATCTTCTGAGGCTTTGGGAATTGAAATGACTATACGGTGATGTAAACAGGGGCACGTGTGACGCGCGGAATCACATGTGTACTCTAAAACGCTCATTTAAAGTACTTCCAGTGCTCAAAATTAGCTCAAATTTCAGCAGGATGTTACCAGATGATGCTCCTATTTTTGAGACCCTAACCCCATAAGGCCAAAGTTTGTGACGTTACCGATATTTTGGTGGTGGCCTTAACAACCAAAGAGTAAACTGAACAAAGTAATGATGACTCGCGATTGAATGTGTTGTTGGGGAAATAATCTTAACGGTTGGCTCACAAGACAATTCTAAGAGTGGGTGGAAGGTTCACAGTGAGTTCCATGAAGACAAGAACAGGAGTAAAAGTTAAAAATATGGCATTAAGTGCATTATTTTTAACTTTTACTCCTGTTCTTATATCATGGAGATAGTGTGTGTGTGTGTGTGTGTGTGTGTGTGTGTGTGTGTGTGTGTGTGTGTGTGTGTGTGTGTGTGTGTGGGTAGGTGGGTGGGGGTGTGTGTGTGGGTGGGTGGGGATGTGTGTGTGTGGGTGGGTGGGGATATGTGTGTGTGTGTGTGTGTGTGTGTGTGTGTGTGTGTGTGTGTGTGTGTATGTTTTATAAGTGAAGGGCGTCACAATTTCACCCCTACGTAAGGGAGACGCCGTGAGAGTGTCAGCCTTGCCTAAGCACCATGCTGGCTGACACCGATGAAGCCTTATAGTAGTAGTAGTAGGAGGTGAGCATCGTCGTGCAGCGCCACACGCCTCGACTGGATGCAGGACAATAAAACATAAATAAAACCGAATAACAATCACACTGCAATAAACTAAACAATGACGAGAAAAATGGAAAACAAAGAGATCAATGTCCGCAGCACTAGGCTCAGAGAGAGAGAGAGAGAGAGAGAGAGAGAGAGAGAGAGAGAGAGAGAGAGAGAGAGAGAGAGAGAGAGAGAGAGAGAGAGAGAGAGAGAGAGAGAGAGAGAGGGAATATCAGAATATCGTATAATTCTCTACATGCTATCATTATACAAAAAATACTATACATCTGAACTTCATATCTTCAATTTGCACTCCAGAAGCTTGCACTTACAGCACACAGGTTAGGTTTCATCGCATGTGTCCAGTGTTTCCTTGGAGTCTGGCATGTCAATGCAAACCGGCACGCTAAGAAAACGCTGTTTTCACGGATAACCTCACTGGTTTTCAAACAATACATTGAACATTCACGTAAACAAAATAGATATTTGTGTGTGTGTGTGTGTGTGTGTGTGTGTGTGTGTGTGTGTGTGTGTGTGTGTGTACGTGTGTTTTTGTGCGTGTTTTTGTTATTCATCATGGTCTGGAGGATCGCGCGCTGGACTCGTGATCGTCAGCCATCACCCTCCCCGAAGGAGCTCAGAGCTCATAGAGACGGATCTATGGGTAAGACTGAGACCACTCACACATCACACACACCCATCCCCTTGCTCAAAGGGAACAGTAACTACACCCTATCAGTGAACAATCCTTAGTGGTCTGAGCGGGATTCGAACCTACGTTTTTCCCGGTTGGCAGGCGAAGGCGTTAACCACTGACCCATGGGAATTGTGTGTGTGTGTGTGTGTGTGTGTGTTTTTGTGTGTGTGGGGGAGGGGCGGTGTGCAGGCTGCCTTCCATACATAATTTCGTTTTCCTTCGTGTTTGTTCGGCAAGAGTTCCTACAACAGCTCGACATAATGATAGGGATGTTGGGGGTTGATTAAAAAAGCAACACCAAAGTCCCACAACAACTGCACAACTGCAACAAAATAAACTACCTACAATAGTTAGTGTGTGGGTGCGCGTGTGTGTATGTTTGTGTTTGTGTGCGCGCGCTCATATTTACCTAGTTGTATTTACCTAGTTATAATGTACAGGGTCTGAGCTACACTCGTGTGGTCCTGTCTCCGTATCTATATTTGTCCAGTTTTTCATTCAGTTGATGTGCATTCTTTGCCATTATCACCTCTTCCTTCAATCTAGTCTATACTTCTTTGGGGAAAACTGTACTTCTTTTGTATCGTTCAAGCAAATTCCTTTATGCAATTTTTTCTTGTGTCCCCTCAAATTTCTAGCCTCTCCTTTTCTTCTCAACATTAGGTTTTTTCTATCTGTTTCCTCCAGGTGGTTGTTGGTGTGTGTGTGTGTGTGTGTGTGTGTGTGTGTGTGTGTGTGTGTGTGTGTGTGTGTGTGTGTGTGTGTGTGTGTGTGTGTGTGTGTGTGTGTGAGTAAATTAAGAAAAGATGATGCAATCTGAGTGATGGAGGCCATTATCATGAAGGACAAATGAATATGGCCATGGGTTACAAACAATCAATCTGCAGACCCAACTTATTATCCGAGACTAATGACTCTGCACTCGTGTTGGTTTTCTGGCCGTCGAAATTGTAAAGAAATGTATTTGTGTTATACAATACTATTATACAAAGGGCAATGAGATTCACAGTGACAGTGACCCTCATTTTATGATAATGTGGATTTTAAAGAAGGAGAAATTATGTGTAGCAAAAGAGTTCAATTTCTATTTTGTAAGTATATTTTGTATATTCATAAATGTATTTACCCCTATGTATTAGAAGAAAAAAATGATTAATGTATAATAATAAATATAACGTATATAATACCTCATGAATTTGCATTTCTTAACGTGTTCAGCCTCAGAAACAAGTTTTCAGATCTAGAAATCCTTGCAACCTCTAACGATTTTCATGATATTGGCGCATCGGAATCTTGGTTAAACACAGAAAATCGAGACTTCTAAGCAGAACAAAATTTGTGGAATTATTCAAACGGTAAAATAAAAAAAGGTTGCAATGTTTTGATCTACGTGAAAGCCAGTCTTAACTCGACAAGCATACAAACCGATGTGACATTCTCATAACTAAAAACACATTGAAACAAAATTATTATCGGACTCATGTCTAGCCCAACAATACACAATATTATTATCGATAGAAAATATACGATCAGATAATCGAAGTAAATAATTCATTGAAAAGCGTCATTTTTAGAGAGTTTGATCTTCATGGGAAATCCTCTAAAATCACATATGGATTACGACTTATATAATACTTTGTTAGAGAATCTACTGTATATAAGGTGTTAGGAAGGTTGTATTACGCACAAATCATGGAAAAGGAAGTTGAAGGGGCGGTAAAGCTGGATGGGTGGGATTGTGTGGTTAGTAAGATTGTTAAGTGTGTGTTTTGTGACCAGTACGGGACCATTTGATTGGGCAATTGCATGTGTAGTTCCCTTGTATAAAAATAAAGACGATAAGTATGAGTGTACTAGTTTTAGGGGTATGAGTCTGTTGAGTGTAGTAGTAGGTAAGGTGTATGATATGGTACTGATAAAGAGGATCAGAGAGGCTATAGATGGTGTTATGTGTGAGGAACAATGTGGCATTAGATGAGGATAGGGGTGTGTGGATCAGGTGTTTGATGTGAGGCAGATCAGTGAAAAGTTTTGGGCAAAAAGAAAAAAGTGTTTGGGGCTTGTATGGATTTTGATAAAGCCTATAACAGGATTGATGGGAATGGGTTCTGTAGACTGTAAAGAGATGTGGTCTGTTTATTGTGATCAGTAGAGCATGTGTACGAATGGGGAAATAATGTAAGTGAATGTTTTCCTGTTTGTGTAGGACTACGTCAGGGGTGTGTTATGTCGCCGTGGTTGTTCAATAGTCATACGGATGGTGTGGTAAAGTAAATGCGTGAATATTAGTTAAGGGTTTCAGTAGAGTATATGCTGATGAAAGATAATGGAAGATAAATCAGCTACTGTTGGCGGATGATATGGTTTTAGTGGCGGACTTGGAGGAGAAATTGTGTCAGTTGGTGGAAGAATTTCGACGAGTGTGTAGGAGGAAGAATTTGAAAGTAAATAAGAATAGGAATAAAATAATGAAGTGCACAAAGATGGTTGGCGGTAGAAGAATAAATGTTACATTAAATGGTGAACTACACGAGGAGGTAGACTGATTTGAATGTTTAGGATCCAAGATGACTGTAGATGTAGCAATAGAGACAAAGGTAAAGTCTACGATCAATGATGTAGAAAAGGTGTTGGGAAGAATTAAGGTGTTTAATTGTAGATTAATGAGAATGGATGTAAAGTATGGTTATATGAAGGATTTCCTGTGCCAACTGCATTATATTGGGCTGCAATATGGAGGGTGGCACAAGTGAAGAAGAGACTAAATGTAATGTAGATGAAGTGTCGGAAGAGTATGTGTGGAGTAACGAGTATGGACCTTTGATATATATATATATATATATATATATATATATATATATATATATATATATATATATATATATATATATTGGGTAATTGAGATGGATTGGACACATGAAGAAAATGGAGGAGGACCGGTTGGTAAAGACAATAGTAGGTTCTAATGTGAGAAGTGTGAGGTTGAGGAAGGCCACGAATGGGATGGATGGATGGTATGAAAATAGCGTGGAATGAAAGAGAAATGTCTGTGGAGCAAGGAAGGATGATTGTGCGTGAATGGAGAGCAGTAGTGAATGCATGAGAAATGACGCAGCGTTGATGATCCGTAGAGGAGGTTCCCTCGCATCTATTGTGACCCTTGGATCAGGTCCTGTGCAGGAAGGGAGAGGGTATGAGTTAAATATGAAGTGGCAGGTTAACTACGAAGTGGTCTTATGACCCTGTTGTGGATAGGAGCGCCGCCATCGGCCCCATTTGTGTGATTGACTTGACGCGCTGTGTTGGACGCGGTGCAGTTCTCTTCTCCTCTAGGGGTCTATTGACTAAGTGAAAGGAGTGTACGTGTATGTGTGCATGGGTATGTGCATGCGCGCCTTGTCTCTATGAGGTCTAAGTTCTATCGTTAAGGTTAATAGTTGATGATCACGAGTCCAGCACGTGATTCTCCAGACCATGGTGAATTACACACACACACACACACACACACGACATTATCCTCTGTATCATCACTATCATTACCAACACTATTTGTTTCACTATTTCTACCTCAGAGTGTATAACAAACCGTTGTCACTATACATATGCTTAGTACTGCACGTTCTTGCTTGTGTTATGACGTGCATTGTTTCAACCTATAAATACTGATCCAACATGTAATCCTGTTAAAAACACATGTGTTCCACGTTCCATGAGCGTGTTGTGATAAGACTTCTTTGTTCTGTCTTAACTGTGGTAAAGAATTGAAAATGGCCAATTTAATGTCTATTAACGTACTCCATGTTACTTCAAACATAAATGATCACGTTATGAAGTAAGAATTTTGTTATTTATCTCCTTATTTAACAGAGTTCTCCTAAACACAAATCAGAAAACATTGTACTGCTGAAGCTAAGCTCCTCGTGTATCCGTATTTTCAATATTCAACTGTTGCTAACATAATCTATAAAGTTTCATGATTATACTAACTGCCAAACCAGCAACGATAAATACTTTGAATGAACACAAATCAATCCACGCTTCGTTTTTTTTCCTTAACATTGTGATTGGCCTTTTTATCTTCTTCACCCATCCATGGGGTAATACTAACAGTGCCGCCTACGTTAGAACAAACATATGTTCTCACAAGTACAGCAGGAAAAGAAAAGAAAACATTGGTGAACAGATGGTCCGATGACTACCGTTAACATTTGCTGACTTTGTGGAAGGACTTGCATGCCTGGTTGTTGTTGGATCGTAATAAGAGTCGAATCTCGCACTGATTGTTTCATAACTCTGACCACCAAACGTGCCATACACCGCCATCAAGCTAATATTTCACTAACATTTCATTGTCCTTCGGGCTTTGGTCTCATAATATTTCACACATATTTTGCACCAATACTTTTTTTTACCTTGTGATAAATGGCCCGTGGGCTGCGCCCATGCTTTGAAATAACTGAGCAAAGACAGACTTCAATTCAGACTAAATCTTCAATAGTGAGAAGCTAGAAAATAATCACAGTTCGTAATTTAATTTAAATTCTTTGAGTGATACGTAAGCTTGCTGATCACAACACTCACAACAAATGAGATATTCTTGTGAAATCATGAAACATATGTCTTATTGCAATTCTCTTTACTCAGGTGCATTATTTCATCTTATTTGGAGATGTAGTTTCTTTCATGTGTCATTTATGCAATAAAATAACGTTGACAGATGCATAATCAGTTTTCAAGAAAATACCATTCCAAGGTACCACTGAAGGCTGCTGCTTATGTAAAACAAAGTTGTGGTCATGCATTGAAATGCTCCACACTAATGGAAACCTTGCACCAATGATGGTCGTGACATTTTTCTCTTTGTGGATGTTTCCAGCATCAGTATTGCTCGATTTTATTGCTAGTATAAACGTGCCTATACAATTATTTTACTGCTACTTTATTTATACATAGCGGAATACTTGCACCAGATGCCTTGCCTTTAACCGTGGTCTGTGGAAGGTATTGGCCAGGGTCTCGAGGTGATGACGTCACAAGAGTTGGTGGTAAGAGTACAACACATATATACAACATTGTCATTGTATGTATTCCTAATACGATTTAGATTACCAATATTCATTATTTGATTGTCTTGATGTACAAGTGGCGCAGGAAAGTCGAGCTAAATTTGCACTTCACCTTCTTACTACCATTCAAAATAGAATACAACACATTCATATTGTATATAACTCCTGTAAATAATCATGTACAATGATATAATTTACGATAATTTCATTAAGACAATAATCAATTTGTAACTAATATCGATCATTTGCCACCATATTGATAGTAATGTAATCACTTTCTGAGTTGCACGGTAGTCTGGGGACGTGACCAACTACTACTTTTTATTACGTTTGCATGTCCCGATCCATTGAACAGAATACTGATGAATTCTTGCCACTTCTTTAAATTTGTAAAGTTTCAATGACATACGATGTCTTTAGTAAAACCTCTTCTACTCATAAATGAACGGTACCTGTGGAGTTTTCACCCACTATATTAAGATGGCTACTAAAGTAACTCTGCAACAAATACCATCACGAGGATAAACCTGCAACTTGTCGAATTTCTTCCCTCCTCCTGTAACTAGCAAACAACACACTTCTATGTTTACAAGCATAGTAGGTGCTGATGGGCTCCCATTCTTGTTAGAACTTCTGCCGTCAGACTGAGGGAGCATACAGGCAGTATTTGCCAACACAAGCCTTGAATTGCCCTACGGTTTCTCTCTCCAATATAACAATTCTAGATTCTTACTCCTATAGTTTTAATAAGTTTCAAGAAAGGGGAACCAGTATTTGGCTAACCTTTGTTAAAGTGTTCAGATTCTACCAATAGCCATCACTGTTCTTGCATGCTACCTGAAACGATTGTGTGTTTGTGGGTGTGTGTGTGTGCACACATGAATCTTGCCTTGAGAACCAGTTGTCCTCCTCAATGTTTCATTGATTTCCTCCAGCTTGCCAACTAATTCATTATCCAAGACGGTTTACAGCTGTGCATCACTCTATGCTTAGCTTAATGATACTTTGTCTCCAATTATTCAAATATTGTGCACCCTCCCTGTATTCCTCTTATTTGATCATGTCATTAGATGGACAAAGAAAAGTTAGCAAACTGAAAAAACCAGAAATGGTTTCTGGTAGAGAAACTAAAGACGTGCTGACAGGCCCCTGAATGGACTAGGGAAAATCTGTAAGGTCCAGGAAGGACTAGATCTGGGACTAGTCTGGTAGTCCCTGAAGGGGCAAGGGAGGTACTGATAAACTTTGCAGGGAGGAAAGATGGGTTTCCAGGCTCTGTAGGGACTAGAAATGGGCTAAGAGGCTATTTAGGGACCGAATTGGGACTGACAGGCTCAAGGGAGACCAAAAAAGGACTGGTAAGCTATAAAGATATTAATAAGGATCTGAAGTGACTAGGAAGAGGTTGACAACTTCTGGAGAGACCAAGGAATTTTGGAAAAACTCTGAGGAACTAAGAGTGCTAAAGAGCCTGAGGAACCAGATAATTCTTGGAGAATTTAAAGTGACCGAAGAGTGCTGAGAGACTCTTGAGGGACCAAAGAGTGTTGGGAAAATCTTGAAGTACCAAATTGGGCTGGGAAAATCTGGAGAGACTAAAGAGTGCTAGGAGAGTTTGAAGGGACTTAAGTGTGCCTGGGGAGCCTGGAGAGACCAGAGATGGATTGGTAGCTTCTGAAGAAACCAAAGAGGGGTTGGCAAGATCAGAAGGAACCAAAAAGTGACTGGTGGGCTCTGTACCAAAGATTAACTGGCAAGCTCTGAAGGGACTAGAGAGCGACTGTCAGGCTCTATTTAGATCAGACAGGGACTGGCAGGCTATAAAGACACAAGAGAGAGAGAGAGAGAGAGAGAGAGAGAGAGAGAGAGAGAGAGAGAGAGAGAGAGAGAGAGAGAGAGAGAGAGAGAGAGAGAGAGAGAAAGAGAGAGAGAGAAAGAGAGAGAGGGAGAGAGAGAGAGAGAGAGAGAGAGAGAGAGAGAGAGAGAGAGAGAGAGAGAGAGAGAGAGAGAGAGAGAGAGAGAGAGAGAAAGGCTAGTAGGCTGTAGAAAGATTGTGAAGGGATTGGAAGACATTGGGGAACCAAAAAGGTGCGACAGGCTTTGGAAGAACTACAGAGTAACTTATAGTTTCTGGATGAACTTGAGAATGGCTGGCAGCCTCTGAATTTACAAGAAAAAAGAGCTGGTAGTTTCAAGAAGAAATTAGGAGCTGTTGGTACACTCTGGAGACCAAAGACAGCATGGTAGGTACTGGACAGACCAAAAGGGGTTGGCACGCTCTGAACAAGTCAGGGACGACAGACTTTCTAAGGATAGAGAGGGGTTGGCAGGCTCTGGAGGGACTAATGAGAGGATGACAAACTCTGGAGACTAGAGATTGGTTCTGGAAGGACCAAAGAGGATCTGGCAGATTCTGGAAAGGCCAGAGAGAGCAGGAAACCTCTAAAAGGAAAAGAGAAAGCTGGCAGGCTGTGGAAGGACAGAAAGTGGCTGGCAAGCACTACGGAAGAACGAAGAGAGTATTGCAGGCTCTGGAATAACAAAAGACTGCGAGGATCTAGAATAAATATAGTATGATTGAAAGCATCTGAGGGATTCAAGATTTTAAGAGGGTTTGTTGGTAGACTCTTAAGGGTTGGAGGGGTAGACAGACTCCTGAGAAACTAGAGAGAGGCTTACATCTTCCTGAGGAAAGGCATCCGTCATGTAGCCTATAGGTCAGATACGGAACACCTGACTCACAAGTGTGGCTTTTTTAACTTATGCATCAAATTAAAAAAGAGAGCTAATAATTGGTATCAATACTGAAACTTGTCATGGTATATTCCACAGGGTAAAATTTGTCAACTTCCTTTAGGCATTTTGAATTTTGAATCATGAAGCCCACGACTAGAGAGGGCCTGGCAAGGTCTGGGGGAATAAAGAATGCACTGGGAGGTTCTAGATGAACCAAGTAGGAGTTGACAACCTGTAAAGATAACAAATATGTTGGATAATTGTGGCGGGACAAAACAATAGATGGCAAGCTGTAGGGATAACATGTACTGGGAAATTATGAAGGGACGAAACAGTAGCTGGGAGGCTTTGGAGACCAAAATAGGCTGATAGGCTCTGGAGACTAGGAAAAAGGTGGTAGACTCTGACTCTGGAGGGAATTAGGGAGAAATGGCAAGCTATCAAAGGATTTAGAAGGGTGCAGACTGTCGAAAAATCAAAGGGATTGCCAAACTCTTTTCCGAGTGGGAGGGACTCATAGTGGGTGTTTCTTTGACTTAACAATTGCATTAGTCATCTTTTGACATGTACAAAAAATTCAGTATCAATAAGAGAAACACGGCAATATGCATTGTTCTTTTAGATGGCTGAAAAGCACGAACACGAAAACACACGACAAGATGACATAAAAAGATTTGGACGTACGTTATCCAAATCAATGGTTCCCTATCAAGGGCCATGCCTTCCACAGGGAAAAGGAATGTCTTCGAGGACATGAAAAAATTTGAAAAATTTTAGTTCGAATTAAGCAGAAAGTTTGATATCGATGTGTTGGAAGCTTTAAGGTCTTCATTTTTTTTCTAAAGCTCCTGGCATCAAAACATTCATTACTAACAACTAATTCAGTATTACTACAATTAATCAAACATACACATGACGGAGGCTACAGAGAGTATCATATTTTCGTCAGGGGACCAAAGAAGATAAAAGATTTGGAACAAGGGCCCAAAATTATTAAGATCACAGTAATGAATATACGTCACTTGACTCTCACACAAACAATCACTACGATGTGGCTATACCAGTCTTTTTACCTTCATTTTACATAGGAAAAAAATCATTAAATGTTTATAATTCATATAACACGACAAACAAAGTAGTATTTTTTTTCTTTAACTTGCATGCCACATACCATGACAAGAAGCTATACATCGGTAAGCTGTGTTAAGCTGGTACTTCAGCTTGTATATATATATATATATATATATATATATATATATATATATATATATATATGTATATACATATATATATATATATATATATATATATATATATATATATATATATATATATATATATATGTATATATACATATATATATATATATATATATATATATATATATATATATATATATATATACACACACACACACACACACACACACACACACACACACAAATACACGTTCATAGGCTATATAAGCTAGATCAAGTTAGTGTTCTCGAAAAGTTTAATAAAAGTTAGTGTTTTGAAATATTTATAGAACAGTTACAACTTTACGAGTACAAATAGCGTAGTGACAAGTCTTTCAGTGGACGAGACTTCAAAAGTGTTCATAATTCGACTTTCCACTCAAAAATAATAAACAGACCAATCATCTGCCTGTATCAAAATGTTGTTGCCGTGTGTTTATATTTCCAGAGTTTATAAGGAAGGCTGAGAGCCTCTGGAAATACGTCCTCTAGCTAGCAAACGTTGAAAGGACTTTGGAGAGACACATAGTCACTGTAGGGGCCAAACTAGGATTGGTAGTTAGGAAAAATTGGAAGGTCCTTGAGGCTCTATAATGGTTGTGAAGCGGCTGGAAAGATCCTGGAAAAGAGATATTTGGAGAAATGGAAAGTTCTGGACTAGACTAAGGACAATCAGTTCTGAGAAACTTAGGTAGGACAAGAAGGTTTTTGCGGGGTTGCAAGCTCAGAAGAGACTGACAGGTTCTGGAAGAAATGCGACTAGGCAAACGACCACTGGAATGATAGACAAATACTTGAAATGCACAAAAGTATTAGGAAAACTGACAAGCAGTGGAACGACTGACAGACTGGAAGAGGTGACAAAAGTTGTAGCGCCTGATTGGGGTGACAGGCTATATTTAGGAAGGCTGAAAAAAATGTTAACAGGCTCTGGACGGTTGAGGAATGTGTTGTTGCTCTGGAGCCGTTGGAATGATGAGAAGAAGAGGACGATAAACCGTGAGAGACTGAGAAGGGGCTAAATGAGTGAAAATACCAGTGGTGGGCAAGCAAATCTAGAAAAGGGTTTGTTTACCCCTCACTGAAAAGGGATTGGTAGGCTGAAGATAGATAAAAACCTAACTGGCGTTTACGGGAATGCAGGCCGGGGAGAGGTGGAGAGAGCTGGTATATCAGCACCATGTCCCGGCCTAATAAGCCATGATATATGTAATAATAAAATTGTGGATCGCTAGGAGTCCAGAATCAGTTATATCATCATGGCTCAATAGTGTCTCTACTTGGCCCTCCAGGAATGTGGTTGGAGGTGGGAATCTATTAATTAAGAGGCTAAGAGGAATTGGAATTTGGTGATGGGCTCTAAGAAAGTTGAAAAAAGGCTAAGAAGCTCTAGAAAGGTGAGAAGAGGTTGTTGTAGACTTTTAGTGGTGAAGTAAATTACAAAATTTGGAGAAGTTATGTAGATAGGGTTCTGAAGGGCTATTCATTGATTGGCACACTCTGGGGTGATGTGACAAAATGCTTTGACAGACATAGGAAAATAAAGCGAGTCACAAAGGAAGATAACGGGTTAGCAAGTCCTTAACAGCTTCAAAAGGGGCCGACATAAGTATGGAGACACTGAAGAACCGGAAATCTGCTAATAAACTCTAAGACAGCACTTTTTAGCTTCATGTGCTAGCATCCCCAGAGATGTTAGAATCAATATCAGGTGGTGCTGAGAATGGAGCTTGACCAATTGCAATGCAGCGTGTTAGGATAAGCAGGCATTGCTTCAGGAAGAGTGATATTTCGTAGCATGCTGTTAATGTATTACCTATTTCTCTTATTGATTTTGCTTACTAACGCTATACCTAATTCTTTGTTTTTGGAAAATAAATCAAGTAAATCGCAAAGCAGTAAATTTTATATATTTTACAGTGTAGTAAATGTAGTCTTTGTAAACAAAGTATAAGGATGCTAGATAGCCATTACCTGTATTCAAGGGATGCTGGACTGTTTATGACTAATCAAAGAGGATGTTAAAAGTAGAAAAAGTTAAGGAACACTACGCTTTCAGAACGCTTTGGAGAAATAGATATACTATGAAAGAACTGAAAAGCCGTTGGAGGCTGAAGAGGACTGACATCTACAGACTGGAGATGGTTCTGAACAATCACAAAGCAGCTGATCTATTTTCAAACAAAAAAAGGGAGTTTTGGTTGGCTCTGGAGAGGCTGGGGAGGCTCTTTCCAAATTAAATTGGGAAGAAGTTAGAAGGCTCTGTCACAGCTTGTTGCAACCTCATGAGGAAAGGCAGAAGTAGGAATGTTGATTCTGAAAAGATTTTTGAAGGACTGGCTGCAGGTTATATTGGTGTTAAAAAGGAACATGGAAGCATGGAAGCATGAAAGTGCTAAGGATTTACGAGAGAGAGAGAGAGAGAGAGAGAGAGAGAGAGAGAGAGAGAGAGAGAGAGAGAGAGAGAGAGAGAGAGAGAGAGAGAGAGAGAGAGAGAGAGAGCGAGAGAGAGAGAGAGAGGAGGGAGAATAGTTAGCTTTGAAGGAACTGAAAAGGTGCGGTTTGCTCAATCTAAGATCAAGAGGGATATGACAGGCTAAGTTTGGTGCTTGAGAAGTAGCTACCAGGTAATTTCTGAGTATAGTATGCTCAAGGGCGTAGATATTACGTGCATTATTGATAAACTTTCCACCAACTCTGAATCAAGTTACCTACATTAATTATTATCAACCTACTCAGAAAACTATAAAAAAAAAAAACTTCATACACACAACCTTCAACAAAGCTCATTCGCATATCTCCCGAATGACAACTCTTAATGTCTAATTTTAGTGTTGACC
The DNA here is from genome assembly GCA_029783475.1 of Metacarcinus magister. Taxonomy (NCBI): domain Eukaryota; kingdom Metazoa; phylum Arthropoda; class Malacostraca; order Decapoda; family Cancridae; genus Metacarcinus; species Metacarcinus magister. The sequence goes on from JAPQNM010000040.1 coordinate 2,454,723, forward strand.
GGATAAATTAAGTCACAGGAGAAGGGAGGGGGTGAGGCGTATGCTACAGGTGGTCTGCGCGCCAGCAGGGTGCCGGGCGTTTCATCAGTCAAGTCACTCAATGGTGACAGGAAGAGAAGCTGGGAAGCAGGGAGAAAAACGGTGCGAATATGTTTCATTAGTGACGATCAATTTTAGTCTGTGGAATATTTAGCTATGTAACGATTCTTAGACATTCTCCTGAGGAAGCATAACACGTATAATGTGCAAATAGAATACGAAATACAAAAAAATGCAGAATTCAATGGTTCTCTAATACGTTAAGTGGCAGGGTTTACATTTCGCAAGGATGACCATGAGCACTCAAACCAAGATTTAGGTTATTGTATCAGGTCAAATTGATGGCAATCTTATCTCATGGTCATATGTGAGGACACAAAAAAAAAGTAAATAAATAAAAGAAAGTTGTATATTGTGAGGACAACATACATGACTTTAGTCAAAGATCGAGACTGACCGAGAACGTTTCGAGATGGGTCTAACCCGACACGCGGATCTGGTCATAAGCATGTCCAGCTCATGAACAATGCTGTTGCCAATACTTAGTTGTAAGAGGTGTGAGGACACTTTCATATGCCACCACCGGCTGCGTACACTCACTACAAATAATCAAGTGTGGTTGAGTGGGAGTTTTTGCATACACACATACACACACACACACACACACACACACACACACACACACACACACACACACACACACACACACAAACAAACAAACAAACAACTGGAAGAAAGGTGAGGGGACTGGAACTCACCTGACCAGCTCGCTTTCATGTTCCTCCTCAATCTTCTGGCGGCGCATCACACCCTCGATGATGTTCCGTTCCTCATCGGTCAGGTGCGAAAGATCCGGCATGGCAAGATCTGGCCCTCCGTCGGCCGCCATGGTGGGGTTACTCTAGTGTCCCTGGGGTTGTGCGCAGGGGAGCCACGCCCCGCGGGGGGCGGCCATGCCCGGGCGGGGGGAGCGGCACCGCCTGCTGCCCCGACACCTCAGGTAGGGCACGTGGTGGCGGCGGGTACCCTCAAAGGTGAGGCAGCAGCGACGAGAGCGAGGACGAGCAGGTGCGGGAGCAGGGCAGGTTGCCGGCACGGGGGCACCAGGAGGCAGTGCCTACCGACCTTCAGCGGGAGGGTGCCGTCCCGCGGGGCCGGTCGTTGGCCCGCTGGCCGCCACCTGGGCACGCCCCATGCCGCGCCCCCCGCCTGGCCCGCCCACCGCCGTCGCCCGGGGCCACCCAACACCACCACCACCCGCAGCCGTCCGCTTCACTTGCTACCAGCACCAAATCAACAACACCTGCACCGGGCCAGACTCGAATGGGTGGTGGGAGCAGTCTAGAAGAGACAGACACTACAACCACCGCCGCTCCAGATCAATAGACACAAACACTTGGCCAACTTCACTAACTACACCTCCACCTCGAGTCCTGGACGATCAATGCGTGAATGAGGACATTGCTACACTAGTAGTCCAGTAACAGGAGCTTGTAGCGAGGTGCAGGGCGGCCTCAGGCTCCAACACCAGGCATCACGGGCAGGTGGAAGGTGTTCCATAAGGCCGCCGCATTACTGGCCAGGCTGCGGAGGGATACACGGACTCAGTACTCACATCCCGCCTGGAATGTTGCGCCGGCGTCAAGTAGTGCGCTCTCCTTCTCATAAATAATGGGATGCTATCACTCGCCCGATCAGCCAATAGGACTCCCGCTTGCCGATGACGTCATTGGTGTGTGGTGTATTGATTTTTGTTTGGAGCCTCGTAGCGTGGCTGTGAATGAAAATCAGAGTCAGTCTACTGCTACCCCGCAGCGGTTAGGGCGGTCGGAGGACTCTGATAGAATTTCTTTTATTTAGAGATTCAATGCAATACGTATTCACTCTTTTCATACATGTTTAACAAAAAATATTCTTAGCATTGTCGACAGACATGTAAAATTCAAAGAATTCGCCAGTAAATGACTATACTGTATATGAGCTTGTAAAACGTTTATATGGGTGCCCTCTTAAAAATGCCCGATCAAAATTACTACCAGATCGGTCATACGACACGATTTCTTTCAGAAATTTTGCAGGAATATATATATATTCCCATGTCAGCCATTAAAAATAAGTAAATACTATAAGTAGTTTATATAATTAAGGATAGATAGGAAGACTCAGAGTGTTCATAGATCTTTGAGCTCACACACACACACACGCACTCGCACACTCTGGTTAGGGTAACATCTATAGGTCTGTCACTCGGCAGACTGAGGTTCGCTCGATTCCTGCTGAAGATACAAAGTTTTATCTTTTGATCGAGCAGTTACTGTCCTCCTTGAGCAAGAGGATTTGATGTGTGGTGTGTGAAAGATCTCAGCCATATCCTTAAGTCAGACTTCTGTCGGACACGCTCGAGGGAAGACATTCGTGTCTCCTCTCGGCTCTCATGTCATTCTCGTGCGTGTCAGCTGCGGTCCTGTGTATAAACTTGTACACAAATCTGTTTATCTATCTATCTATCTTTTTTTTTCTCTCTCTCTCTCTCTCTCTCTCTATATATATATATATATATATATATATATATATATATATATATATATATATATATATATATATATATACACACACACACACACACACACAAGTGTCTGCTGTGCACCTATTACCCACTTGAGAACACTCACGTAGACACTTTCCAGCCTCTGTTCAAGTAGATTCTCAAATCAACGTGTCTTCGGCAGGCACTCACCTCTTCATCTACGCTCCATATCAAGTAGAAATTCAAGCCTTTGCAATGACAACAAGGATAGCAACACCATTACGAGCAATAAACAAAAAAAGGTCATTACAAGTGGTGTCAAGAGGTGGTTCTGCTGTGTTTCTTATGGGCCGTACTATTAAAATCTTTCGCCAGGGTAGGCAAGCCTGGCGAGCGGGGCGAAGCATAATTTCTTACTTTTAAACTCCACCAGCCCTTCGCATGGCAAAGGGCTGGTTGGAATAGTATTGGAATCGGTGAGTGCGGGAGAGACCGCCCTAACACTGAACGAAAAGCATTTTTTTCGTTTAGTTTATAATTTGTATAATACTTTTAATCATCTTATGATGTAGAAAACACATTGTAATATTATCAATGAGCATTACAACTTGCCATTGAAAAATAAGTCGTGTTTATATTGTTTTTAAAGACCGTCGAAGTTTTACAGCGACAGGCACAAGAAGAGGAAGAATAAGACTTACCAAGGTGAGTGTATATTGACTTTCCACCCAATTAGTTTTGGTTTAGGAACTATTTTGCATAATATTAGGTTTTCATTGGATGTTTTGGGAATGGCGTGCTTAAATTAGCTATAGAGGCCTACCACCCTTATAGTCATTATAGTGATACGTGCCTGTAATATCAGTGTGCTCCCGCCCCACTAAAAAAGTTTTATTTTTGGGGTTAATCAGGTGAAATTTACTGAGTTATAACTTTTGTTATAATTATAATGTTTTACTAACTTCTATCTTATTTAGTGTATGATTTCTGCTGAAACGTATGATTCCGCCTCCACACCGATCAGAATAATTTTTGTTGTAGTACACAGGATACTTTACTATACTGAACATCTGTGAAGGTTGCTTGTTAGCTATAGGAATGAGAATTAGAAGATAGATGGAGGCTTTGTTCTTCAGATTTACCTAGTGGAATAGGTACTATAGTTTTGCCCAATTAAGAAATGTTACTTGAAACTATCTTTTCAAGTTGCCTTTCTCATAGATTTTCATGTAATTCACCCCTAAAGTTATGGTAGGTTTTGTTAGGAAAAAAAGTTTATTATTATCAGTGTGCTCCCGCCACACTAAAAAGTTATATTTATGGGGTTTAATCAGATCAAATTTAATGAGTTATAACTCTTGTTATAATTATAATGTATTAATTTGTTAGGTTAGGTTAGATTAGGTGAGGTTTACTTCACCAAGCCTGAAACCACGCTTTCCCAAGGGGTCTCCAAGCCTGTTGGCAATAGGCATATACCTATTGTGATACTAAAGTGTTGCCCAATAAAGAAATGTTACTTGAAACTATCTTTTCCAGTTGCCTTTCTCATACATTTTCATGGAATTCACCTTTAAAGTTATGGTAGGTTTGGTTAGGAAAAAAAAGTGTATTATTGTAAATTGTAACATCCCATGAATTTTGGATACTTTTCTTTTATAACATTTTGTCCGTAAATTATTTTTTCATCACGAAATTAAATGTGATGTTCGGATATATAGATCTATCTTTACATGAATGTTAGATTGTAATATGTTTCATATATTTTCCAGATTATGGATGTGCTTGATGCAGCTGAAGCAGACTGACTGAGGAGGAATTTACATTTAGGTTCAGGCTATCAAAGCATAGTCCGTTGAATATTAAATCTAGTCTTTCCAAACCACTACAACCCATCTTGAAACCTGATAATTACAGTTAGTTAGTGCTATCTAAGGTACAGATAGTTGGATTCTTTTTGGAGATAAGAACTCATTTAAGTTTCTTCAATAAGTGATTGACACTTCATTTCTTTGTCATAAATGTTCACACTACTGAAGGAAATGAAACATGACATAATTGAGCAGTGTTATTTTTTTCCCCTGTGTCTCTATTTGATGGTATCCCATTTTTGTATTGTTTGTTAATAAAACACTGAAATTATTTAAAAACTTTAATATAACAATCCTATGTATTGTAGTCCTTAATTTATATTAAATTGTGCCATTTTCTTTTGATATATGGTCATGTATTAATGCCAACAGTAAGGAAATAATAGCTTCAGAGAAAAAATATTGTAGTATAAAACAGTCTCTGATGCTATTTATTGTTATAATGCTTGTAACTGCCTTATTAAGATAGTGAGATGATAGCAAAAATACAACTGACCTACGATATACAAGCAAGCAAACTTGTTTGTGTTTGTAAGTAAACCACACTTTACTGACACTTTACTACTGCTCAGACGATATCGATATAACTATGAAGTTCTACATACTATACAGAGTGCACTCCACACATCTGTGAAGGTTTCAGGCTGTGCTCGTCATTATAAGTAAATACAGGCCATATACGAAAAAAAATTTGGGTGAAATGCTTAACTTTTGCGTAATAAAATATAAAAAGCTTATATAACCAAACCAAACCATACCTAACCAAATCTAACAACATAATTTAACCTTAACCTAACGTGACCTAATCATAACCTAACATAAAACATAACATAACTAACCTAACATAACTTAACATAAATCAAAGACGCTTTGCGAGTTAAATAATGGTTAACACCGCCTGAAGCCTTCACAAATGTGTTGAATACATACACTATGTACGATTTCATATTTATATTGATATCGTCCGAGCAGTATAGTTATGCAGATTTACCGTTTTGTCATTTATGACCTAGTTATGTTCTCTGACGAGATCAATGAACATATCCTTATCCACAGTGGATACAGGATTTGCCCTAAGGGAGACAGCATTGGTGCTTGTTGTCATTCTGCAGATGTAAACAAACATATTTCCCGCGCTTTTCCTGCTACTTTCCGCTAGTCAAGCGGGAATATCATCATGTTTAGCGGTGGCGGACCACAACGCTCGCTTACCCAGGCGAACGTTCGGATCTGTTTTATTAAAAGTAAGGAATCCGTCACTCGGTCCCAAGTGCGCCCCAACTTCGCCATACTTCCGCCCAGGTTTTAATAGTACAGCCCATAATAATTAGAGCCAAAACTGACTCCTGTGGCACTCAACTTTTTACTTCTTTTCATTCTGATTTTTCATCCTTTACTACTGTTCTCATTTCCCTTTTTTTCAGGTAGTATTCCATCCAGTTTATTATTGTTCCTTTTAATCATCCAATGTGTTCCAACTTCCATAGTAATATTCTATGTGGAACCTTATCAAATACCTTTTTTTCAAGTCTAAATATATGCAATTCGCCCATCCATCTCTTTGTGTTATATATATTACTCTTGAATGATACTTAATAAGTTTGTGACACATGACCTTCCTGTTCTGAATCCAATGTGTTTATCTTATTATTCCTTGTCTTTCTAAGTATTCAGTCCATTGTTTCTTGATGCCCAGACTCAGAATTGGCCATAGCTGCCTAAGCTAGCACCTACATAAGCTGGGCATGACAGACAACCCTCACTGTCCTTGGTGCCCTACAGTGTAGGTCCTACACAACCACACACCTAAGAACACTTCCTACTGCACTGTCTTCACCACCACTCCCACCGCATGGCACTCCTCCACTTACTGTCGTCTCTCCACCTCTGCAGACCAGCAGTAAATGACCTCTTAGGTGGTTCTCAAGACCCTGTCCTGGCCTCCAAAGTACTCACACACACCAGGACCTTCCTCCAGAGGATCTGACTCATCTGCTACCTGCACTTTTGGGGCACTAGAGGCTGTGGCACCACAGCCTGCACGGCTCCAAATTTCCAAGACAAGACAAGACAAAGTTGAGAGGAATAAAGGAAGAGGTGAGTAGATGAAAAGAATCAGCTTTAAAGATATTTGTCTACTGAATGGATAAACGACTTAATTCAGTAATGGAAGAAAATTGATAACCTTAAGAAGGTAAATGATGAGAGGAAGAAAGAGAAATTGAAGAGTGAAAATGAGGACGTAAAGAGGATCCAAGGATGTGCAAAACAGGAAATTAGAGATGAAGTTAGATATCTTAAAAAAAGAAAATTAGAAGATAGAACATAAATAAAAAGAAGTGGTGAAACAAAAGTAATGTATACAAACATAAAAAAAAATTAGAATTAATAAACTATCTTAAAGTGAAAAAAAAAAAAAGAGGATGCCTAGCAGAAACAAAAATATCTGAGGACATTCAAATTAACAGTGAGAATAATAATTATTTTAGTATATGGAGGAAGGATAGAAAAGGTAAAAAAAAAAAGGTGGTGTGATGATAATGATAAAATCCACGATAAAAGTGATAAATGTAGAATATGGAAAAGGGAAAGCAGAATTGACAAGTTCAAAAATTATGACAAAATGTGGAGAAACTCAAAATATAGTAGTTGTATATGTCCCAAAAAAACAAAAAATTTAACCAAAGATGAACCCGAAAAATTAATAGAAGATACTCTAGAGAGTTTAGAAAAAATAATAAGTAGCAGCAAAAGGATAATATTGGTAGGAAATGTTAATTGTAGTGAAGTAAGGTGGGAGACGTATGAAAGGGGAGTTGAAAATATTTGGGAAGTAGATTATTGAGACTAACAATGAATAATACAATGATACAATGGGTAATTGATAATACAAGATATAGAGAAGGTAAACCATAAAGATTATACCTACTATTAACCAAAGGTATTAATCTAGAACAGGATGTAAATTATGAGTGTCCCTTTCAAAGCAGTGACCATTTGGTCCTGGAAATTGAGATGAAGGGAGGAGATATGGAAGTAAAGCAGGAGGAATCATAAAAAGAAAAGGAAGAATTATGGAAAAGCAAACTATACTGATATGAAATTTTTTTTTAACAAAACTGATTGGACAAGAATGAAAGAACTAAAGGACGTGCAAGAATAACATGATTTCTTCTTGATGCTATATGAACAAGGAGTCAAGAAGTACATTCCATTTTATAAAGTAAAAGAAAAAATAATGGTTTAATGGAAAGTGTGATAAAGCAGAAAGGGAAAGGGACAGAGCATGGATGAGAATGGAAAGAAAACCGAAACAGAGAACGAAAGAAGAATATAAACTAGCAAGGAATGAATATGTAAGGGTAAGAAGAAAAGAAGAGAAGAGATATGAAAAATATATAGTTGACAAGTGTAAGGCTGAACCAAAGCTGTTTTATAGATTTATTAATGAAAAATTAAAACACAAAGAAAGTGTAGTTCGTTTGAAGGAACATAAGGAAGTATATGAGGACCCGAAGGAAATGAGTGAAGTAGTACTGAACAAAAATTTTCAGTGTTTACAACAGAACCTGAATTTTAAAGACCAGAGACAAAAGAGAAAAAAATGAGATGTGGGAAAACAAGATTAATAAGAGATAAAGGAAATGATGAAGGAATTGGATGAGAGAAAAGCAATAGGACCAGATGAGTATCAGGATACATCTTAAAAGAGTGTAGACAAGAAATGGCTGAGCCAATTCATGATATTTTCTTTCAAAATAGAAAAAGTCCCTAAAGAATGGAAAAGAGCTGATATAATGCCTATTTGCAAAAATGGAAACAAAGAAGAAGCACTTGATTATAGACCAGTGTCATTAACCAACATAGTCTGTAAGATATGTGAAAAGGTTATCAAGAAACAATGGACAGATTACTTAGAAAGATAAGGAATAATAACAGATAAACAATTTGGATTCAGAACAGGAAGATCATGTGTCACCAATTTATTAAGTTTTTACTCAAGTGATAGATATAACACAAGAACGTGATGGATGGGTGAACTGCATATATATTTAGACTTAAAAAAAGGCATTGATAAGGTTTCGCACAGGAGATTACTATGGAAGTTGGAATACGTTAGAGGATTAAAAGGAACATTAAAAAAAAACTGGATGGAATACTACCTGAAAGAAAGGGAAATGAGAACAGTAGTAAAGGATGGAAAATCAGAATGGAGGAAAGTAAAAAGTGGAGTACCACAGGGATCAGTTTTGGCACCAATAATGTTTTTAGTATATGTAAATGACATGACAGAAGGAGTAAGCAGTTACATAAGTCTGTTTGCAGATGATGTGAAATTACTAAGGAAGATAAGAAACTACAAGGATTGCGAGGAGCTACAGAATGACATAAACAAGTTATATGAATGGAGTAAGGCATGGGAAATGGAATTAAATGCAAAATAAATGTCATGTATTGGAAATGGGTGCAATGAGACCCTCATGGATATATAAGTTAGTACAAATTATTATATCAATAGAAAAAGAAGATTTGGGAGTGGTAATACAGGGCAACTTATCACCAGAGAATCATATAGATAGAATTTTTGGTGATACATTCATGATGCTAAGAAATATATGGATGGCTTTTCACTTCCTAGATAAAGATATGATGAGAAAAATTATAACTTCAATGATTAGACCAAAAATGTAATATACAGAAGTAATATGGTCCCCTCACAAGAAAAAGCATGTGTTTAAATTAGAAAGAATACAGAGAATAGACACCAAGATGGAACCAGAATTGAAAGATCTAATATAGGAGGAAAGATTAAAAGAAATGCAACTAAACACATTTGAAGAGAAAGAGGAGACTTAATTACAATATACAAAATGATGAATAACCTGGAAGAAACATAAGAAAGATCTAATATTGAAAAGAGAGAGGCTGGGAACTTGAAGGGACACAAGAAAAAATTGCAAAAAGGAATTTGCTTCAACGATACAAAAAAAGTACAGTTTCCCCAAAAGAAGTATAGATACTTGGAATGTACTGAAGGTGATATTGGCAAAGAATAAACATCAACTGAAAGAAAAACTGGACAAATATAAATACTGAGACAGGACTACATGAGTGTAGCTCAGGTCCTATATATTACAACCAGGTAAATACAACTAGGTAAATACACACACACATTCGTCCACGCATAGGCTTCATAAGCTAGATCGATTCGGTGTTCTTGAAATGTTTAATAAAAATTAGTGTTTTAATATATTTCTAAAACAGTTACAGATTTACAAGTACAAATAGCGCAGTGACAAGGCAGTGACATAAAATTGGAACATAACCAACAAGACCATATGCATAAATTTAGTAAAATAATTTGTGATCAAGTAATACAATGCAATGTCAATCATGAATTCTTCCCTCGCATAAGAACAATAAGATACATGTTGACATCAATGATACCAATTCATATTCAACAAACCATTACTCCATTTTCAATTACTAGTTCATAGTTTTATTAAAAAAGGGACGACATGACACTGATACTAATAAACAGTAATAATAAAGGAAAATTCTTATGATTATAAGTTTTTTTCCACTTTCTGTATAACACTTATCATAAGTTCTCAATAAGAAACTCAACACGACCACTAATTTCTGGTTCATTCACGTCCCATTCACAAGGCTTATTTGTGTACTGTCAATGGTATCGGGAACCTCGCCTGCTGCAGGGGATGGGGGATGCAGGAGCTGAGCATATTGCAGCAGAACTTCTCTGAGGGATCGCCATAGCTGGGGAGAACCAGTGCTGCTGGCCCCTCCGACCTCAACCAAATGAGGATATAATCCTATCAGTTGTGTCCATGTCATGCTGTCCACTGAAATGAAAGGAAACAATTTCTTCTCAATATGAAAGTCATGCATTTGTGTTACCTTACTTGACTACAATGACAACATAAGTATTTTTCTAAGTTATGTTTTTGCAAACTTTGTAACCCAAATGCCATGTATAAAGAGTGGTATTGTGAGGATCAGCCTCAGCTCAGGAAGCCTAGAAGCAAAGATATAAGGGAATGCATATGGATGAATGTATACAGATGCCTTGTGTTAGCTATCACTTTTTATAGGGTATGTCAGTTGCCTATATAGACTGATAGATTGAACATGCACATGTAGGCTTCATATTCATGACCACTAGTTAGTGGTCATGTGTTAGTCATGGTTAGTGGAACACCTAACATCCTTTTACTCGCACATCCAAATTCACATTCACATTCACCCTTCCCTTTAAGTTTTTGTTTTACTCAAAGCAAACACATCAAACTTTTCTTCCACAAACATTCTGCCAATCATCTCCCTTTCACCCTTAAGCATATTATATCCATGCACAAGAATGATTGGTAAATAATATAATTGGGTCTGATATGAGATATATGAGATTGAGAGGAAGACCATGAATGGGATGCATGGACAGTATGAAGAGACCTTTAGATGCAAGAAGGATGTCTGTGGAGCAAGGAAGAATGTTTGTGTATAATAGAGTTGAATGGAGTTGTGGTGTAGCCTTGACTACCTTGACGGGTGATTCTAGCTCATCTGGTGGGATCAATTATATTAGATCAGGTCTAATGAGGGGAAGGGGATGGATTATAATTGATGTGGCAAGGGTAAACCAATTCTGTTATTAGATCCTGACATGGACATCACTGAATCTTGACGTAGTGTGGTATGGTGTGGATTGGTCCCTTCTCCCTAAGAGACCTAGAAGCAAAGATGTGAGGGAATGAATGTGGAATGATGTGTGTGGATGCCTTGTCTCGGCTACCACCCTTAAGAGGAATATAAGTTGGGAGTAAGGATATGGATCATTACTATCATTACTATATAATGACCACATTCTGTACTTTCCATTTTATGCTTCATATTCAGAGGTTAATTTTCTCAATTTTTCACCCAAGAGTGTGTACATCATCACAATGTCCACTTTCATTCCTTCAAACTTGAATTTTATACATATGCACCCTACTGATTTGACTTATTCTTCTTCATGTCGTATATTCTGTATACAAACCCATTTCTGAAATTGTTCTTCATATGCTTCCTCACATTTGAGATCAAATATTTCATACAATCCTATCCAAGGTCCTATCAACTTTTGCCTCATCTTGTATATTCCACAGGATTCATATCTGATTACTTAGATACATGGTCCATTTATATACTGCTCTGCTCTTTTCTTGTCTTCTTTATATTCACATTCACAGTGTTGATACATTAAATATTTTGGAATATGAAAATGTTAAAACTTCAAAGGATACTAAACTTACCTTTTTCAATTGGTGCTTTCTTTAATGAAGACAGCAAGGTGGCAATAGCTTTTAGAACAAAGCTGATTTCAGCTATACGATGTCTGAAACAAATAGATCACTAAGTAAGACAAATATATGAGGATTTAAAATTCAGACATCCATTAATAATAAGCCCTCAATAATGTACATTTTGGATCTTATGACTTGACCAAAATATATATACATATACCAAACCTGTGATCTGTATATTCGATCAATACACTTTTCCATCAAAAACTGCAGAGGTTAGAGGACAGAGTTATTCAACTCTCCTAACACATTTATACTATTTTCCCTTCCACCTGCAACAATCTCAGCCTCTCTATCCTCCTTTATATTTAACAATCTTTCAAAATATTCAGCTTATCTCTTTGTAATTGCATCCTTTTCAAACAACATTGATTGTATGTATTGTATTGATTGTATGTAGGATGTTCCTGGAGGGAACGAGTCACCAGAGACTATAGATAGATAGATAGTGTTTCAGTTTATATAAGAGAAGTAAGATGGGTGAGTGAGACGACTGAAAAATTAAGGCTGATATGTATGGGCCGGAATGAAAAGGGACTCTTTTGTCAAGGAAAAAGTGTTAGAAAGGATATGATATGATAGATTTCCCTCATCCTTTTCTAATAGTGATTCTCTGAATTTTACTTTATCTTTCACTTGCCAGTGCCTAATTTTCCAGCATGCTTCTGATATTTTCAATCTCATATGTTCATTGAATTTAACATCAGTTAGTGCTACAAAATAATTAGAATTCTGAGAAAATTTTCACAAATTCCAATAATCACATACATTTTAAATTTTCAATTCACATCCATAGAATCAAATTCTTCTGTATTCTCCCTCCAGGTGCATCTGTGAATTTTCTTATGATAAAAGTAGATACTGTATTTGACGGCATATAAGACACTTCTTTCCCCAAAAAAAGCTCCCAAAATCACCCCTGCGTCTTATATGTGAAGGCAAGGCCTCCGATGCTCACTACAGGAGGTTGATTTTACAACAGATGGTCATTTCTACCTACAGTAGCCTGGCTCCATTTATAATATTACCAGTACTTACTGAAACATTACTATTGTGAATTATTATCATACATTATTACTATCGTTATTACTATTGTTTTGGTAGTCAGATTGAATACATAGCAAAAAGAAAGAAAATCCTCCACTCACCTTGGTAATGGACATTTTCCACTTAGTTTCTCGTCATCCACATATTTAACCAAAACTTCCCTAAATCTGTGGAGGAGTGAAGTGACAGCCAATTTGGTGGTGACCTGTGTGGAGTCTGACGGTCCTAAAGAACTAGTCGAGGCTTGTGCTGTGAACCCATTGCTTGTTTCCAAAGACTTCTTGGATGAGTTTTTATCTGCAAAGGTTTGACAAACATAATTTTTAGTTTTATTGAAATATCACGTTACAGCAAAGTACTGCTGCCTGCTTTGTGAGTCCTACTTTCCAAGTCACCTAGACTCTACTTGAAACTTTCATCTTTTTTCTGTTTATGAGATATAACCTTACTTTGCAAATCTGGCATGTGTAGTATGTGGGGCAAACAGGCATTATCATTCTCTATGTGAGGGTGGGACACAATTTTGCAATGCTTGTTCTGTCTCTATGACGAAGCACATCAGTACTGGTGCCACCTGACGACGGTTGTGACCTACCGTACCCTGATGCGCACATTGGCAGAAAAGAACAGTCGTCCCTTAATATTTGTGAGTTTAATATTCACAGATTCAATTATTCATGGGAGAGGACTGCAAATTCCTTAAAGTCATAATTCATAAGTCATAATAATATTTTCATGATGGACTTCATCAATTTCCTTAAATATTCATTATGAAGAATTTTTAAGGAATAACAAAAGATTATGCTGATCTTAAATATATAAATAAAAATTGAGGAATTTCCTTCTCCCCCTTAAAGATGGCCTTGAAAAAATAGATGCATCGTATACACGGGTGCATTTTATACACAAAAAATACAGTAAAAGAAGCATCTAAAATTTCAAGACTATGAATAAAAGCATATGCTTGGATGAACTAACCTGTATTGTTAAGCTCTGGATCAAGATCTGAAGGTGTGAGAAGGGAGAACTGAAGAAGCGTTTCAAAGCAGGTCTTTGCAAATTCTTCCCTCAGTTTGAAGCCTTCACAATCTGTCAACAATAGGAAGTATTGAGAATATACTCAACTCTCGATGCAGCCAACCTCAATTCAACAAATTTTAGATTCACCAGACTCCATATACTACCAGACAGGCAGACAGGATTATTCAAAAAGTCTGCTGCTTGAAACATCTCTCCACTAGATGGCAGAGCAGGCGGTGGGGCAATATATTTTCATGCCCTTATTATCTTCTAATTTGTGATGTCTAGGTTATACACATTTATACCCATAAAATATTCATAATCATATAAATAAGTAAGGCAAGTGAAACAATCATTGGGAGGCGGTGGTACAGTGGTCAGCGTTCGGGCATGTGAACCTAGGGTCCCGGGTTAGATCCACCGATATCTGCTGACCACTTTTCATTCTTTGGTATTACCGCCGAGTAGCCAAAGACTATCCAAATTGCTGCCATACTGGCCCTCAGACGGGACTTACAACGTTTATATGCATTTGATGCTGTAGCAGCAATAGCCTCTTTCGTTCTCAATATATTCAAGAGAGAACGTAAACATTCGAGGCGTCACTGTAAAAAATCCAAAAACCTACGCCAAATAACCGGCAAGAGACAAGTCCATCTATGCCTCCATAAAGCCTACTGGTGCTAATGGTTTGTGATATAGAAAAAAATATAAATAAATCATAAGATTGCCTTTATATGTGGTAATCTGTGTACCCTATGAAGAATACTGGTGTCTGTCCCACCAAATACCAAGCAAAGGTCATTTTCAAGTAATGGACAAGTTGATTCCCTATTCAGTCCGTTAAAATGAGGTTTGAGTGTTTATGTATATGTATATGTATATATATATATATATATATATATATATATATATATATATATATATATATATATATAACCATTGGAGTTTTTCACCTGGGTAGGACACCATCGACCAAAAGAGAGAGAGAGAGAGAGAGAGAGAGAGAGAGAGAGAGAGAGATAAAACATTCAGTTCCACTACATGCAGACACATTGGTAGAGTACATTAACCCTCAAATTACATGGAATACATTAATTTCACACACACCTATCCGGTCTCATTGGACCTTATTTGAACATGAACAATCAATTCATGATATTGTGAATTTGTGACAGTGTAGGAGTAAAAATTTCTATTGAAAGCCTTTCCTTCTGTGACATTATGGTACAGAAAGATACACATGCTTTATAAATGGCAGAGAAAAATATACTATAAGGCCATACTTTATCAGCAAATCACTATGAAGATAAATGCAAGGATTTGATCACCTACCAGAATCTACTCCAGAAGCTGACTCTATAGAGCCCTTATTAAGAAGCACCATGATGGAAACTATGAAGTCACTAGGTGTAGACGAGGCATATGGAAGAATTTCCTCCCGTATCAGTTCAACCACTTGACAATCGATGCCTTCGTCTCTCTCAGCATCTTCACTACTCTGGTTGGCTGGTGGAAGGCTGAAAAAAATTATTATAGATTACAAACTTAAGTATAAAAAAAGTAAAAAGTGAATTATCTTAATGCTTAAATCTAAAAGGATTAAAATTCTACTATCATACTGTTACAATCAGTTACATTTGACTGCCATGACTGCAGAAATGGCTTGGTGAAAAGATGTAACACAACACAACAGCCAATCAGAGGCCGAGAAAACAATACCGATGCTCTGATTGGCTGAATCAGTACGTACAGCTATTCTATCATGACGCACAAGATTTAAACTTATAAACAATGCTATATATATATATATATATATATATATATATATATATATATATATATATATATATATATATATATATATATATATATATATATATACATGCAGACATACAGACACACATATAAACACAAACATACAGTGATCTCAGGCACAGAAGTTATGTCACAATTCATCGCATTCCTTCTTACTCCTACACTCAGAAATCTAGTTCACAATTTTGGGGGGGGGGACATCAAAAGAGTACTACTGGCTAAGGAAAAACAAAAATACGTTAAAAAAAAGTCCTGCTTGTCGCCAGACCCTGAAAAGAAGACAGTAGGAGAAAACAAGCAATAGCTATGCTTTCTTATAAAATCTACATGTATGACTAAAACATAATAATCATATAATAATAAAGTTAATGAGGCTGCAAAGTTGATACCATTAAAAGAATTACTATTTATCTATATATATACTAGGCTGTTATACCCCTATGAAAGTGTAGCCAAGACAAGGCACACATACACACACCCATGCATACATTCATATACACTCCTCTCAGTTAGCCCCTATGGTCAGGAGGAGAGAAAATACAATATATAAATATTAGGCACTGAGTTATGAACTAATTTTCAAAGTTCTACATAAAAAAATATTTACCTGTTAGAGAAGAGAAAGTTATCAAGAGCTGTGCCTAGCACTGGCCACATATCCTTGTAATGTGTTGGATGTTCTCGTGCCAGCTGAAGGCCTTCTTGAAGCACTGTTAACAGTGTGGTGATAACCAGCTTCCAGGTGGTTTGAGCAGGACACTGATATTTGAGCCGCAAGGGAGTAATTGTTGCCTGTAATGTGTATACAGTGGTTGATTAAGTAATGAAGAAGAAATTAATCTGAGAACAACAATAAAAAAATTATTCATTTCAGAAAATCACATTAACACATCACTGAAAGAATGTAAAGTCTCTCTCTCTCTCTCTCTCTCTCTCTCTCTCTCTCTCTCTCTCTCTCTCTCTCTCTCTCTCTCTCTCTCTCTCTCTCTCTCTCTCATGGTGACACAAATATACACAGCTTTGACCTTAATGATCGCCCTCCTCAATCTTGGGCAATACCTTCTCACATTTCACCATATTCACATTTGCAAATCTCACTCTTTTTCCCCAGTGATCAAGTCTATTGGTTTAGTGTCCACACACTGATTGAAAATGAAGTCATAAATAGTAAAAGTGTTAGTTTCGCTAAGGATGAGACCCCTTCATAAGTGGCTTCCATCAAAAGTGTGCAGCTGCATGTAAAACCTTATGATTATGTTGATGGACAGTCCAACAGCAATGGAAGACCCCATCAAGTGATAAGAAAAAATACTACCCATAGAGGAGTCAACTAAACTAATTTATTGTATTAATGTTAGGAATGCCATCCTTTTGCTATTACTATGCTAGAAATAAAGTCAGACAGCCAAAAGTATTTAGTCATAAAAAGTGTATTGTTAGGAAGTTATACTTCCATTCCTCACCTGAATAATATTCTTCAGAACATTTGTTTCATTAACTTCTTGCCAATTTGAAGTTTTCTGGTACAGAGACACCACCATTGACATTGATCTTTCAGCAAATGGCACAAAATTCATTGTTACCCAGTCTGTCTGTTGAAAATTAAAAGGAACTTAATTTCCAAACTTTCCAATAATCATGATATAACAGTAACACAACATATGGTTTATATTTTACAATATAATAAGTCAAAACAGTGCAACTAGATCTCATTAATTAGTACCTTATGCAGGGAGTGGGGTGCATGAAATAACTGAAAGTACAATTCATTAATGACATTTAGTAACTAATATACACACTATGTGTATGGTGTTGACATCCAAACAATGGTTTTCACGAAGATATTGAGGCTGGGAACATTATCTAAAAATTGAGATGCTTTGATGACCTGAGAACACTATATATCAAATTGCTATAATGAGTTTGCTAAGAAAGTGTTGAATGATTGGTCACTTCTGGTTTTGTTTCAGGTAGCATGACAGATTGCATGCACAGAACACATCAACAATACATTGATCTTTATGAATGGTGAAAAAAAAATATGGCAAGAACTACAATTTCTATAAATCAAGTGCTATGTAACTGTCAATATGTACCTTGGTGCAACTAACTTACATAAGAATGTATATGTGTAATTTTAACAATCACAGCTTATCTATAAATGGATTTAGACTTTATGATATGTATTTCAAAGGCATTGAAATGTTTAATGATGAAAAATTAAGTGTATTAATCACTAGGAAT
>JAPQNM010000040.1:2477652-2495152 GCA_029783475.1 Metacarcinus magister
ACATACACATGCACACGCACAAAAAAAAAAAGTAAAAGATTAATAAATGCTGTACATCTCGGCAGATAAGCCAACTTTCAGATAAGTTGAACCCAAAATTTCAGTCTGAGTTTCATGGTTTCAGCTCATATCTCAGGTATAAGACGACCTCAACCTACCAAACCATCTGTGGTGAAGTTTAGCTGAATGCTTAATCAAAAATATTCAGTATTCATGGATTAAGGGGCAACTAACCTAAATCTGGCCATGGTAACGGTTAAATTTAGTGTTATCTACCTTTGAAAATTTACACTGTACACTGTACACAGCGCCATCAAATGTTATGCAGATTGATCATCACTAATCCAGCAATCAATATTCCGGTTCCATCAGTTTTCCAGCATGAATTTCGGAGCGCAGTTTAAAATTTCCGGGTGGGTGCACCACTGTTTTCAGGAGGGGCCGTTTATGTTTTGATGGCGATGTACACAGAATCAGCTGAATGCTCACACTTCCGACAGCAAACAGGCATTCTTTCTCATTTATTTGCTGTAATTGTTAAAATCTCCTGCTGTATAGCCCCATCATGGATTCAGTGAATAAAAGAAGTGGCCTAAAACTATTGATAGGTTGATTAAGTTGACAACTGAACTGCTGGCTGGACTAGAGCAATGAAGTTTTATAAGTGAACAAGAAATCATGAATGTTTACTTCTTTCTTTAAAGAACTGTAGTCATTTTCTATTACAATATATAATAAGATAAAAGATAAAGTTGGGGCACATGCTATAGCTGCGCGTAGCTGCAGGCGCTCATCTCCCGTCACATAGGCCTTTGAACCTGTGGTGGAAATGAATCTGTTACGCTGGGACACAGGGCCACTGTGACATCCAATTTTCCACAGTCTACCTTCCCCAGGTTACCCTAGGTATCCATTTACCTACCAACCCGTTTGGGAGGATGAGCAGCTGGGTGAGTTGGGCGCCACCTGCCTTCGTCCGGGATCGAACTCAGGCCAGCAGATTCGTAGTCAGACATGCTAACCACTGCACCACTGAGGCGCATATATGTATATATTAGATAATTTAATAAGTTGAATTGTAGGAGGGTGTATATGTTTTGTCATTGTGTTGTGTCATGTTATATTTTTCAGTTACCGGTAACGCCATGCATGGGTTGTTTTCTACCCTGCTTTCCACCAAAGGTTGCCAGTGAGCACCAAACAACTGAGATGGTATATAACTGTAAATCATTTCAATTGTCAGTATGTTATCAACAAGGCATATAATAATAAAGTAAGTACTGTTGTCTCCCATCTCCACAGAACAATTCCTAACTAAGATTCCAAAGGAAGAGTACTGGGGAGCTGGGAGCCTATCGGCTATTGGCCGTAGTGGTAGTTGGTAGTTTAACTTATGTCGATGACCGATTGGTTTACATACCATACGTGTGGTGTTGTGTTGACTGAGCTGGTGAATGTGGACGGTAGGTTTTAAGACCCCTATTTTTGCACCAGGTCTATAAGGCGACCCCTGGTTTGGGTATGTTTTTTGCTAATTTAAGTGTCGTCTTATCTGCCAAGATATACAGTAAATGAATAAATGAAAAATTATCAAAAAATCATGATACCTATGATTGTCATTAATGGCTCCAATTATGTTCAAGATGAGAGGCCAACCATGATGCAACAGTTCCCCACAGGAATGAAGGATGTGCAGAAGGGACTCCAATTGTTTCTGTCGTACATCAGGATGGCCAACCAGGGACACTTCGGAAAGTGGTGAGAGCAGGAGTGTTTGTAATTTCTGTTGAAAGAATATAATCATCATCAATCCTGTTAATTGTATTTCCCTTTAAAATTAGGGTGAATTGTGGCTAAAGTTAGTTTCCTGGGTGCTGCAGGCTTACATTAAGGAAACATGTGGCAACAAAGTGTGTACAATTTCCTTTCCTATATTCCTTCCCTTTGTCTTCAGTTTTTTCTTTCCCTATCCCCTTTGCCTTTAATATTCATTTCCTCTCTATACACATATTTGAACTTTCCTCTCTATACATATATTTGAACTTTCCTCTCCATCCTCTTGCCTTCCTATGCTTTTCCAAAGTACACAAGGTAAGCTGTGTTTCAGTGTCGAAGACACTACTTTTTCCCAAAAGTAAGTTTTAAGTTTTTAACCACACACTCCCTCTACTTTGTCTTGGTCATCAGCACTTTCCCATTTTAAGAGTCACATATTCAATAGTATCATTAAATATATGAATAATGATAACTGACTGACTCACCTGATTGTCTTTGAGTGGTGGGTTGTGTTTGTGTGTGAGAGCAGCCTTGACCAGATAGGTGACTGCCTCCACACCCCACTCTCTCATGCGCACATGGGGGTGTTGACAAACGTCTAACAGATGATTTGTCACAGGCCTCCACAGAACCTCCACACGACCCAAATTTACCACTCCTGAAATATTGTTATTAATTTAACCTTTCATTTCATTTTTCTTTAATGCATCCTCTGAAAAAACTGAAGCCTCTACAGAAAAAGTGATTCATAAGATGCCAAAATAATTCACAACACTAGATTTCTGCAAGCATTACATTCATGAAAACTTTGTTTGAACCAAAATTGTTTAAGTTGAAGTCCATTAACCCTTTGAATCCCATTAAATGACTTGAGATTGTACCGCTCTCCACATTCCCGTGTTTTATGTCCACGTATCATCCACAGTCACACGTGCTCTTACCCAACAAGTGGGCTTTTAATTACTGTAAAGTGCAGTCACACTCCTCTTCCATTTCACGCTTTGGCACAAATTAAAGTTAAAGAACTGTTTTCTCAACTCAGCAAACAAAACCACTGGCAGAGTGATACAGAAGTTTTTTTTTAAATCACCATTACAGCTACCAAGTTCTACTTTTTACTTTTTTCAATATAGATTGTTATGACAGATTTTAGCAATAACCTATCATCATACATTTCCAAGTACGAGCCTGCTAACCAAATCAAATTTAAATAAATAAAGGAAAAAATTAATAACCAATAAGGAGACAATGAATGCCAACAAAATGATACTACTGTACATCTCGGCAGATAAGCCAACCTTCAGATAAGTTGAAACCCAAATTTCAGTCTGAGTTTCATGGTTTCAGCTCATATCACAGGTATAAGACAAACCCAAACTACCAAACCATCTGTGGTGGAGCTTAGCTGAATGCTTGATAAAAAATATTCAGTATTCATGGATTAAGGGGCAACTAACCTAAATCCAGCCCTGGTAACAGTTAAATTTAGTGCTATCTACCTTTCTTTTTGAACTTCCTATTGAAGATTTACACTGTAGCGGAGTATACACAGCACCATCAAATGTTACACATGCACCACAATTGCATTGCTACTTTCGTTTTTTTGTGGTCAATCAGTTTTGTAAAATTTTAATTGTCTAATCAAAATTTATATCTCAATAATTTAATCAGTCAAATTGTAGGAGGGTGTACGTGCTTCGTCATTGTGTTGTGTCATGTCATATTAAAATAGAAAGATAGCAGGACTGGATAAGATTACAACATAGATGTTAAAGTATAATAATCATGCATTCTAACATATTACCACAAAATATCAAGAAATACTACATCATTAGAGAATTACATACCAGTCTCAAGAAGCTTTGCTACAGCAAAAAGAGAGGGCTCCCTGTTGGTGTATGCAAGTTCCATGGATTCTCTGGACAGCTGGCAAAGTGCATCAATAAGATGGTGAAGAGCCACATCATTGAGGTGCTGAGATGACTCAAATAATCGACTCAGCATTGATGACAGAACTGGCAGATCAGCTATGACAGCTGTTGTGATCACTGCATTAGTCTCTGCAGTGCTGCGTCCAGCCTGGAGTAATAAATCAAAATGCTCACAATATACTTCAATTAAAAGTAAAGAAACTAAACGTCCACTTAAGCAGCATTGTTCCCAATATATTTCAGTCTATGAATATGTAATTCCTTCAGCTAAGCATAAAAATTTTTAATTCTAAGATCTTACCTTTAAGCTTCCTCCAGTTGAAGGTTTAAGGCCTAGGATCCACACCAGGTGCTGCAAGGTTGTGAGAAGGAGATGCCAGGCAGCACCAAGGACTCCTCCGTGGCAGTGGGCCATAGATAAGGTTGCTCTCATACACTGCAGATTCTTGTTGGTGAGCATTACTGGACCTTGTTGTGCTCCTACAGGGAGTGAAGGTGTGGCTAAGGCTGTTCCCACTGCCACCACTTGATGACGCACCTAAAAATATTATGTTTAAGGTATGATTTAGTGGACTAAAAATAAAGTTAGCATTGGACTGTATATGCAACAGGACTGAACCTATAAGTTATAATGCACACATTTCTGGAATTCAATGCTGGATCCAACTTAGAAGTAAAACATAAGTAAGAAAAAACAATGCGATCCAAGAATAAAAGTAATATAAAGAAAGGCAATTAAGAAAATACATGAATGAAAATTATTACAAATACAAAGGTAAAATCTTAAGGAAATTATGCAATGCTGCAAATGACAATAAGGTTACAAAATCAGCATGGAAGAAGTGAGGCAGCTGAACAGCTGCTGAGAAGGAAAGACCTTGGAACCAATTACCTTTTTTTCTAATGGAATAATGTCCTAATTTTTGTGAAATCAAGTTTTGCGCACTTTTTTTTTTTACGAAACAGATCAAGTGTAAACTTGGTACATACATCATTGTTTTCTAAATTCTCATGTCTCAAGGATAAACTCACTTAAAACAACAGAAATTTTTACTTATATTTATATTTATGAATATGCTATTACCTCAGAGTCATAATACTGGTGTTGTGATTCAGCGCTGGGGGAACGCTGATGACCCCGAGATACCGATGGTGAAGAAGCTGCAGCAGCAACACTGGCATTGTTGAGCACCGTTAGGGTGTAGTGGGGTGGGAGGCAGGACTTGCAGAGGGCAGTAATGAAGGCATCCCGAGGGGTAGTAAGCTCCAGCTTACCAGCCAAACTAGCAAAGGTCTATCAAAGAAAAAAGTTATAAGACACAAGTGTTGTGCTACTACAGGTATTGAACCATTTATCCAACAAGTGTGGGACCTGAGGTTACCTTTCTTCTGTTTTATTAAACAAGATTTTTTTTTTAAATATATATATATATATATATATATATATATATATATATATATGTATGTATGTGTGTATGTGTGTGTGTGTGTGTGTGTGTGTGTGTGTGTGTGTGTGTGTGTGTGTGTGTGTGTGTGTGTGCTGGAGTACCTCTGCTTTCTTCAAGTCAGACCACTGAGTCACTCTCCGCTGTTATCACCACATGACATCTATTCCACTTGACAAAATGTTTCCATTTCAGTTTTCAACTAGCAAGTTGCCCTTTTGTTGGCCTTTAGATGTGGTATTAAATAAAAGTTTTACTAAATTGGGACACATAATCACGTAAATATTGAGGGGGATGTGTCCACAGAAACTGTTCTGTTAAAACTGGTGATTGCCATTGACGAAATATATGCCATTCAAGTCAAAACAGAACAGTTGAGGAGTGAACAACTAAGAAGACAACCATACTCAAAAGTATCCACCTAAAAGAAAATAATCTGGTTTTCTGGAAACTGGATAAATGGTTCAATAGCTGTATTCAAGTCATTTGAAAAACAGGTTCAGTATCTCAAATTGAAAATTAATAACAAATACATTATATATAAACTATCCTGATTTGTATTAAGAAATGCTTTGATTTTACCATCTATCAATAATGAGTAATATTTAACATGTTGATTGAGAGACATACTAGCAGGAGAATTACGGTATGGCCATAATATACCTGTATAGCTTTGAGGATGTTCTCTGTGGCAGCTTCATCTGTGCATGCCTCTAAAAGAATGGTCAAGGCAGCCAGCAGACCACACCATGCAGAGTTGACCAGCTGCTCATGAATCCTCCGGTCTTCCTCGGTAGGGTCATACTGTTCATTTGGCCCTGTAATTGAGTAACAAACTTAATAAAAAGACATGTTTTAGGCATCATAAGTGGGTATTTGTCAGTTTTCAAAAGTCTAATCTCTAAATTCAGATTCAGCCATCCACATAATTAGATTTTTCCCACAGGTTACAAGTACCAAATATACTCTAAATCCTCACACTATTCAGTACCCTATTGTGTGTACTATGTAGATACCAAAACTTTTTTAATTGCATACCTGAGTGTCCATCAGATGAAGCATTGGGGCCCATCATAACCAGATGGATGGAACGAATGATATCAAGGAGACAATAGTAAGCCACACTCACTCCGTAACCATCAGGGATTGTGGGAGGCTCGAGCTTATCTAGCATCTCCAAGCTGCAAATAATTCAACATTCATCTTCAATCTCTTTAATAAATTATTGACTGTAATAATATAACTAAAGATCAACATAATGTGAATTACATTTATAAATTAAATGCTTGGAAACTTTGTGTATACACTAAAGATTACTTGAGGTTTTTAATGTCTATAGAAAGAATCAGTGGAAAAGAGCGAAACATAAGGGAAAACAGATATACATATACACAGAGACTTGAATGTTCTGATACACTGTGAGAAGATTCACTTGGTTTAAAGATGTGGTAAGAGAATGTTCAGTGAACTCCAAGAGGTGGAAACCAGTAGATGTAACTAGTATTAAGAACACAAAGTTAATAGCTACTCACTATGAGGACTTGGCCTGGCCAGTGGGAATGCTGATGCAGAGAGGAAGATAGACACCCCTATAAAAGAATGCTGGCTGTGGTGACACTCCAGGACCCACTGGCATGCCTGCTAGGAGAGCAGGAGACTGCCCCTGTCCTCCTCCTGGAGTGTTACTGCCCAGCTGAGATGCAGCACTTGATTGTGGAGATATGAAGAGTGACTGTACAAAAGCTCCCAGGCTATTCACTATGTCCTGAAAATAAGGCGAGGTAACAATTCAAATTAACAGTTTCCAGGAATAATATCCCATATATTAAGCTTAACATAAAATTCATAAGTATTTTTTTTATTAAATACAACACTCAAAAATACAAAATCGATTCCATGATGCACAAACAATTTTACCTGAAAAATTTTGGTGGCATGTGGCTTCATATCATAATTTGTACAAAAAGACTGTAGAAGGCTGGGTTGTGTTGCCAGCTTATGGAGGACCTCTAAAGCTAAACCCCGTTGCCACATTGGTCTATCACCATCAAGGAACTTCACCATAAGTGACAAGAAGATCTCACACTGTGTTACCTGAAAATGAAGAGTAATAACTTTACTACAATAATGATTTGATCATCTAATCTGGTTGCATTCACATAGTCAAGAATGAGACTGGAGATACATGCTTAAAATAAATATATCATCAGTCACCTAAGAGTTACTGTTATTAGAAACTGTTACAGGTTGTTGCATTTCCAGTAATTTACAACAAGCAAAGGTATTATAATAAAAAAAACATTTGCATATGATATTTTGGTGACAATTATTGACAAAATGCAAGGTAAAAGTCGAGTGTCTCATTTTCTCATTAAGTACTGTCACACTGTCACTAAAATCATGCATTAGATTATTCCCCAACTTTTGTGTAAAGTCTAAAGTTACTTGTCCTTAGGAGGCATATTATAATGGCTCAAACACAAATGCTAATTATACTGCACACTTGTAAGCAAATAGTGCAACTGAACAAGAGTAGCCCAGCATGACCATCCTGTAGATTTCCCACTCATTCTGAATATGAATAAATATTGATTTTTTGGACTATACTTGTATGATCAAATTTATATAGTGAAAATGGCCTAAAAAATATTTGGTCAAGCTATCCATTTTTTGCAGAGTAAATATTTGTATAGCACTACTTTCCTGTAGTGGCTAAATGTGCAATCCCATTATACTAGTAACCTGTTCCAAACACCTTTAAAATTTAGAAAAAAAAGTGAAAACAACTAATTCCAAATAAGGGCATACTCACCAAAAGAGGGTAATATTTCTGAATTAATACTGACACCACCCGAAGAAGCCTCATTGCAATCGGGAAGTAAGGTTTATCAAGGGGTGTTGCTTGCTGCATGCTGGCTGGCACTGATGTGCGATACTTTATATTGGGCGAGAACAGCTTAATCACTAGAGCACACACTCTATCTTTCAACAGGAAGTTGAATTCAGGATGCTGAAAACAAAAGAAAATCGTCTTTGTAATATGTATTGATTATGAATACTTTCAATCACAACAGCAAGTAATTCCTACTACTTGACTGCAGTTATAACTATTAAGTTTAACTATCCCTACAAAGGTAATGACAGTTAAGGTTATAACTTTAAGAAGTAACTTTGTCACTCATAACTGCCTCTATAGCAGTGTTTTCAAAACGTTCACACACTACAGAATACTTACATTGTAAAATACAGTTGGGAAGGTAGTGAGGACGGATTCCAGAAGTTCTAAACCAAATGTTCTTGTCATCTCAGTAAGACCAAGGAGCCACAGGGGCTGGTCTGCATTTACTAACTGCACCAGATCCTGCAATAGTCATTAATATAGTATTATGATCAATATATCTTAACTTTTATAAATATTTTTTAATCCTATCCAATGACTTCACATATCATTTCTAACCCTTTCTCTTAATTTCATTAATGCCAGAGATCAGATGTAGCCTGTCCTCTAAAGACAAGATCTCTCTTTTCCCACAATACTACATGGACCTGTACACATACATATTCAGTACTATCACCTAATTTAAAATATTAATATTAGAAAGAAACAATATAAAGTACAGTACTTGAAAATTCAGCCAATATTTCCATTGAAAATTGTAACTTAAGTAAACATATTAAAAAGTTATGAAAACTCCAGAATATGGTTTGCACAATGAAGAATAATTTCTAAGAACTCAGGAAAGCATATCATAAGATAAAATTATAAAATGAAGAGTAGCATGAAGACTTCCTCACCTGGAACATGAGATATGCATCAGCAGCAGCAGGACAAAGGGTCTTGGGGGAATTGGCACTCAGCACCTTCAGCTCTTCCATGTTCATGTGTTCATCAACCTCATCCTCAGTTGTGCTCAGACCACTATTGGAAAAAATTTTGCTCTTTACTCATTAAAGGACTCAGATATGAGGTTAAAAATCTATTTATATATAACCCCACAAAAAGTTGAAAGTTGTTAGAAAATAAAAAAGCAAGTTCTTAATTACAGTAACAGTGATAGAAGTTGCAACCACTTGTGACAATATAAAGGAAAACGTGATGGATCTTTACCCAAGTAGCACAAACAATATTTCTCAAGAAAGCCTATCATGATACACTTGGTAGCAACACCAATGTTTCCGTTCCACCTCATTACTTTACAATGTTTCATCGCACCAAAGTAATGTTGTTTAATCTTGGGTCTTTACACCACTATTCCAGCCTATAGCTTTCCTTCTCATACATATAAAGAGATGGCCTTGGTCATCCCTTGGGCAGTGAAAAGAAGCATGCAGCACTTGTTCTGGTCATCAATGTAGAGATTCAATAACTTTTCCATCTCCTCCATTATGGATTCCCAATGTTTGGTGTTTGTTTAGGCCATCAAGGAGGTGGCATTCTCTCCAGCCTTCTTAACTGCAGTAGCATTCATAACAACAGTAGAGACAGTAGACTGGGCAAGATTAAGGACACAGGAAATGGAGTTTGCTCCCTCACCAGCCTCAAGCCACTTAATTTCAAGACAAGCTTTTTCTCGCACGCTTTGGCTTCACCTCGGATAATGTTTGTGGCCAAGTAAGTAAATACACTTATAAACATAGTTTTTTGTACACCATACTGGTATCATTAGTTAAACAGAATATCTAATATTATTGAAATTACTTGCTAAGAGAAAGTGTTGACATTAACAACATATGAGATGCCATGGTGGATTTTGATAACATACAGTACATAAATGTTCACCACATCTCTATCAAAACAAATTTGATAAATTTTGTATGTACTGTAATTCTCACCTTTCTTCCTTATAGTACTTTCCATCTTCCGCTACAACACGCTCAAACACAACACTAACAAGCTGGCGTACAGTTGCACTTGCAGTATTGACAACTGTTGCATCTTTTGTGAAATGGAGACGGAAGCAAAGAACAAGTGCCTGAAATAAGTGAGAATGGAGTGGGTTATATGAGACATCTTATAATAGTTGATTTTCCAATACTTAAATGCTTAACTATAAACATAGTATATTCATATCTGACAAATAAGATTATATCATAACACTCAATGAAACTTATAAATGCAAATGAATTAAAAAAAAAAAAAAAAAAAAAAAAAAACTTTCTTCTAAATTCATTGGTCAAATCCAAAGAAAGTCTACAAACTGTAGTCAGGTGGCTTATCAACTTTATTGATACACTGCAGATAGGAGCACCAAATTTGGTATGAGGCTTTCTTAAGGTCTATTATTGAGTTTTGGAAGGTGTGCTCTCAGGAAAATTTTTTAAATATATAAAAACCTATTATTGTAGGTGGAAAAATTGCATTTTTCTCAAATCATAAAAATCGTAGTTAGATGATATTGGTTGAAGATACATTAGATTTTATACCACACTTATGAAAGGAAATAAAATTTTTCAATTTAATTTTCAATAAAATCAAAGTTTAGGTGTCACTACAATAATTGTAGTTGCTTTTATAAGTTAAATAATTTTAAAATTTTTATGAACAAGCATGCATGCACCCTCGCACACACAGATGCATGCACACCTGCAAGTACGTACCCATGCATACACACACACAGACACACAAATCAAATGTATCTTTACCGAGTAACATTCTATCAAAACTACAAAAAAAAAATAGCTCAAAACTTTAAACTGTAAATCAGATCAAAGAAATGTGTAGAATAATTTTATTTCCTTTCATAAGTCTGGTATCAAACTGAATGGATCTTCAACCTATATCAACAAATTATAATTTTTATGATTTCAGTAAAATGCTATTTTCATCACCTTCAATATAAGATGTTATTCTTTTTCCCGCACTTCACCCTTTCAAAACTAGTTTATATACCCTAAGAAAGGCTCATACCAAATTTGGAGCTTTTATCCCCTACGTAACAATAATGGAAAATTGCCACTAGGCCACCTGACGCTGAACAACTGAAGGTACAAAAATAAACAGGCCAAACCTTGGCAAGAGTTGGTCCTTGAATGACAGCACTGGTAGTAAGGAGTAGAGTCACAGTCTGCAACACCTTCAGCTCCTCAATGCCAGTCTCCATTAGCATCCACAGTGTCTCCACCACATGCTCCCCACTGTTGGCATCTACTACATCTGCTACTATCAGTCGCTGCATCAAGGTAAGAGACAACTGCAAAATAAAAATTTTCACCATTTTACTTGAATATCTGCATCCTCTGCACTATAGCATCCCCACCTGCAAGTTCACCTTAGCCTAATTACATTATTCTGCAATGTTGATACATAGTAGTTTAGTTAATACTGTAGTACTAATTTACAGTTTTATTTATGTATTTTTTGCACAATAATGGATTATCATAAAACTGTTATGTATGAAAATAAGAGAGCCTAGCAATGTTAACTTCAGCTGTGTTTGGAATTGACTGGGATATTTTCACCCAAGCAAGCCAGGTGTGAATATCTCTAGGGTAAAGCATACCAGGATTGACACCACTGTATAAAAGTGTTGCATATATTAAGGTGACCACTGTACATTCATCCTCCAACCCTCTACTGTTCTCGTACATTTCATTACTTTGCTCTTACTCTCATTCACTTACAATTTCCTCCTTTTATACACCCTCCCAAACCCCTCTACCAAATGTTTCAACCTCTCCTCTGCATCTGCCACAAATGCAGTATCATCTGCAAATAGCATTTGATTCAGATTCCACTCTCTACCATCAGCATTCATCTGACTCAAACCTCTACTTATCCCCCTTACAAGCCATGTTGATATAACCTGTTTTAGATCAAATTAACCAAATGAGGCCAAAACATTATACTGACCTTAACAATCTTGTGGTCCTTTGTCTCTGCTGCCTGCACAAGAGGGTACAGAACTTGGGAGGTGATTTGGGAGAGGGAGGACTGAGGGTTCATGGATGCTCCCCGCACCTTGATGATTGCTTCTTCACATGACTAACATGGAAAAGAAGAACCAAAATTATTTTGGTATGGCTTATTTACCTGGATGAAAAAAATCGGATATGTATACAGCAAGGTAGAATACATACTTGATTCATCAGACATTATTTTTGTTAAAGTTCACTTAAAAACTTATGATATATAAGGAATTGTAAATGGTAAGTAAATATACTACACATCTTACATTGTCTAAAGGTGCTCATATACATATCATTTTTCTCACAACATGTTAACAATATAAGTTGATTTGAATGTGTTATGGTATACAAAATACTTGTAACAGGTAAGTACTGAGGTTACATCATATAAGAGGCTGACTTGAATATCTACCTGAGCTAACCTACAATATTTGTCTCGAAAGACGCATGGATATTTTTCAGGATATTTTTTGGGGAAAAAAGTGCATTATATAAGCTGTATAATACAGTACGTGTTTTACTTACATCTTTAATGTGTGGGTACCTCTTCTTAGTCTCCATGCATAAAGCTTTGAGGTCACTCTGCAAAGCATCTAACATCTTGGCCGCTTTTCCATCACTGACTGAGGTACTCATGGCTGATGGTCAGTGATGATGCACTTAATCTTAATCTGCTTGATTTCAGCCGCAACTTAAGATAGTGGTTGTCCTTTTACTTTCTGTAAGTATAAAAACAACATTACTATAAAAATCTATAAAAAAGATTAATGTGTCCACTCCCACACACAAACAAACAGACAAACCAAAGTATCATTCTTAAACACCATCTCAATTAATGGTGAAATTGAATTTAAGCATGACCCCATCTACCCACAAACTATGTATTTTGTCTATTAAAAGGTAAGGAACCTTACCTTTAAATAGAAATAGAAACATTATCATTACTATTATCATTATCATTATTACTACTACACTATTACTATTATTATTATTATTATCATTATTATTATAACTAATAGTATTATTATTGGGAAGTTGGTAGCAGAAAACACGGATGGGAGACGTGTTTTTCCAGACTAGTTTCAGCAAATGGGTTTTTTCAAAAGAATCTAGCTTGTACTCCAACATGTCCTAAATTTAGAAAAATCTGGAAGTTACAGTGGCTATCACGGACAATGCTCATTGGTCCTGTCTCCATATCTCATGTTGTGAAGCTTGGCCTTAAATCTGTTAATAGAATTTACCTGAACTATCTCCTCCTCCTCCTTAGGTTAATTTAGGTTAGGTTCGGTTCAGCTAGGTTCGGTTATATAAGATTTTTTACATTTTATTACCTAAATCCAGGGGCGGGAAATCTAAGGTTGAGAACCCTAACTTTTGGGCTATAAAATGTAAAAGTCTTATATAACATAATCTAGCAAAACCGAACCTAACCTAGCTTAACCTAACCACAACATAACCGTAACCTAAGCTAACAATCTTAACCTAACCATATCTTATCATAACCTAACCAACCTAACATAACTTTAAAGACGTTTTGCGAGGTAAATAATGGTGACCGCCGCCTGAAACCTTCACAGATGTGTTGAGTACACTATGTAGAGAAAGAGAAAAAAGAAAGAGGTGGAGCAGTAGTTGTAAAGAAATACCGTTATGCAGATTTATCCCAACTTAATCTCGTCAGTTGAATATTGGTATAATAACCTAACTTTCCCTAACCTCACCACGTCAGTTGAATGTTGGTATAATCTAACTTAACATATCAAAACCAAAAAACATTCTAATTGAATTATTGAGCGGGAGGTGTGTCCTTGCAACAATACTTATTCATAGCACATACATTTATATTGGTTTTCGGAAATAGACAACTACTGTACAATATCCTGACCTAAAAATAATACAGAGAAGGTAAATAGTTACGCCTGTAGAGACCGCTGACTCCTGCAGAATATTAATCCTCTTTCTGCCTATCAACCCAAAAAATGTAATTAGCATTTCTATATTTCGGCTACAACAGACCGACGACCTACTCACTTGATGAGACTTTATGGAGGATGCTGTGGTTGCCTCTACTCCGTGCTGGGGCCACCTAAGAACATAACGATTGGCATCCTTATCAAAATAACACGAAGAAATTTCAGAACGTCATGTTGATCAAAACAAACACAGCTGAGTTGGCAAGGCGTAGAAATGTCAACCTATAAGCATCTTGATATGTTTGTTTACATCTGTACATATGGGTTTTAATACTACTACCTTATAACAAACTAAGAACGGGAGGTTTACCAAGTATATTCCGATCCTTTCTAATTCTCTCTTATAGAAGAATCATGATTATAAGTTACTTCACAAAAATGTAATTAGTCATGATACAAGAATAATAATAATAGTTATAATAATAAAAAAAACATAATAATGTTACGGATGTGTGTGTTGCTGGGTCGTGCGCATAAGCTCTCATCACCTATTCGCACGACCGTCGTGTACTTTCTTTTTCATCGGCTATTTGCATTATCGTCGTGTATGTATTTTTTTGTTAACTTCGCAAGACCGTCATGTAGTGTAATTCTAATTGGCTATTCGCACGACCATCATGCTAGTTTACATTCACCGTTGTTTCGTCCCTGGTAAGGTTCGGCACGAAGTAATTTAACTCTAGGATCATTTCGGGAACTTCTGCAAAACAGTGTTGTTACTGGAAGAGGAGGGGGGGGTATTTTTTTTTGGTTGGTCAGAAATTTTGGGTGGTGGTTAACCCCAACCCCCATTTTAAATTTGCGGTAAAATTTTACATCTTCACCATAATGGCGTCTGTTTACAAAATAACATGGCGTCTGGACCTAATCCAACTCCCTACTTTTGGTCACAGAGAAATTTGATAGCTTCTATATTAATATAACTTTACCTAACCTTACCTAACCAAACCTTAACTTATATTGACAAATAACAGAACCTTGTTCAAACCCAAACTAAATTTAACTTTTCGAAGAGAAGGTCTCACAGAAAACATTGAATATCTCACAAACTAAGAATTTGCGACGGAAATGTAATAAAGAAAACCTCAAAATGCATCAGGTAATGCAAATATATAACTTTGAATTCTCTAGAGCATTCTGGTGAAGATTTATAACGATACCAAATTTGCTTCCACCGTCTCCAACATGTCCAAAGGTCCTGGTTTAATTTATATCTCTGATTTAATAAATATATCCATGTTTTTGTTAACATGTAATTTTTTTAATCATAACAAGACAGTGAGGAGTGTAAGCTAGATGAACTACATAGATGAACACACACACACACTTTTATCATTGGTGCAATTTCTACTTAATAAAATAATACCCCTATGAGTAGCAACTTATTATCCGATAAACAAACTAATATAACTTACCTTTAAAATACTCATCTTTCAGCACGTTGTATATGGCTTCGCAGGTTTCAGGGATGATGTAGCCTAGGCTCTGTTTTGATATTTTTGACGAATACTGAAGGTTTGGGTAGGATCCCCCAGCTGCCAGAAAGCAAAGTGTAGCCTACAAACGAGTTCCTTGAGGGATGATTTCACGAAAATGGGTCTTATTTTTGCTTATGAGTGATTCAATCTTTGTGAGCAAATTTTAGAATGAAGTTGCAGGCATTCTGATATAGTTCTTCAAATTGTTGTGACATTCTCCTTCCAGTTCAGAGGAAATTTGTGTGAAACTTCCTCTTACACTCCACCTGGAAATCCATTCCTTGCACCAAAGCTTCCTTTTCTTCTTTTTTAACTTTGTGCAAGCTGCTCCAACAATGCACCACAAAAGTGACTCTTGAAGAGCTGTATCCATGAGTATGGTAACTATGGCAGTTGAGGCAAGACCATGGTGCTGTGATGGCAGCGGGCGCAGCGCGTGGGGCTCTATTGTCTTGGATTTCCACAAACCCCCTCACTGAGCCTAGTCAGAGGTCGGCGCACAAGCCATAGTGTGTATGGGGCTGAGACCCAAGCTGAAAAATTATTAGGCCTAGTGTTGATTATTTTTCTGTGATGGAGACCGAAAGGCCTCCATCACAGCATTGGGCCAATCTTTGATCCCGAAGCCTCTCCAGTTGCAATTATCTTGGAAATGGAGGGTAACTCCCATGGGGAATAAGGGCAATGAAATAGGGAATGTGTACCATGCCCATGGCACACTTAGGCTGTTCATGACCGAACTTATAGTTTGCCTCTCATCTTAGCATGGCTCTCACACTTTAGGAAAAGGAAATAGTTAGGGGTTTGAAAGAAAATACAGATAAAACAAAATGAAATAAAGCTAGAGAAAAGTAAAAGGTAAGCAATAATTTGTTGAACCAGACAGAAATCCAAGGTTGTGTAGAAGGCTAAAAGGTCTCCATCACAGCATCAGGCTACAATCTCTGGTCTCAAAGCCCCTCTACATCAGCATTGGGCTACAAAACGGAGGGGTCCTGCAAATCTTTCACTATATTCCTTATCACTTTGTTTCCATGCATGCACAGGATGGAGCCAAATATCTAAAGCAATTTTTCCATTATCTGTCCATTCACCCTAATCATATACTACCTATGGCACTGTTCTCACCCTGAAAGTATAATTTGTGCCAAATGAATTAGTAATTTCACTTTAAATTCACTGAAAACTAATGTCTTTATCCGCTTTTTGTCACTACCAGTCAAACAAAACATAATTGAAGGACTATAATAAACCCTATGAAGTGAAATCTTGTAATTTGTCATATATTTATTATAAAATAATCAAATCCTCTGTTCAACACTTCCTCATTGGTCAACATTAAACATAACAAAGTGGAGGGGAGGGGGGGGGACCAGACAGTTAAAAAATTTCTTATGCCCATTAAAATACAATTATACAGGACAAGAACAGGGACTCCCAATGAGCAGGTGTTGTTAGACAATACAATCAACAATTTACATACATACATCACGTTGAGCGTTGGAAAATGTGAAAAACAAAATTATCAAATCTTCAGAGAAATAAATTAAAGTCATTAAGAGGACAGGTGGGTGAGAGGCATGAAGACTGAAGGAGAACTGACTGCAACTCCCCTCATCATTCGGTGTACCCTTGTATTTCTCCTTGCTGCCCACACAGACTTTGTCCCACTGGTGTAATATGGGGAAGCAACAGTCAATGTATTTAAGTTTTTGACGGAAGATGGTGGTCGCAGCAGCAGCAGCAATCCTTTGGGTTCACTGCAAGTGAACACCTTCCTGTTTGCCCTTTCCCCCTCAACTGTCATATCAACAGCACTAGCAAAGAACAGTAACCCTCCCAAGGGTATGGGTGTTACCTACAGGGAATGTCAAAAATGAAGAGAGGTCACTGTTGAGGTCATGCCTGAACTGTAGTCTGTGACTTGTCAAGGTTGTTGGGCACAGGAATAAAAAAAAATCTTTAAATTTACATACTTCCCTCATTTG
>JAPQNM010000040.1:2497652-2515152 GCA_029783475.1 Metacarcinus magister
CTGTGGCCATTCCCTTGGGGGACGTTCACGTAGGAAACGAGGCGTCAGAGAATATAGATAGAATTTATAGAATTATCAAGTAATAAAGGACTATGCTGATCTTGAAAAAATAGTAAATAAATAAATTAAAACTGGAAATTTTTCCCCTTAAAGATAGCCTTGAAAATAGAGGTGTATATTATACAAGTCATATAAACAGGAAAATATGGTTTCTCTAGTATCCTCATATTTCTCCTCTGGTAAGGGGACCTGGCCTGGTTGTACATCATCAGCCAGGTTGGAAGAATAATGCCACTTTATTCCTTGTGTATAAGTGACTAAGAGGGACAGAGCAAAGGAGCAGGAGAATCCTTCCTCTGTTATGAGACAAGATGTAGAGGATTAGAGGAGACAAAATGTTCCCTGAACCCTAAGCAAATGCCTGGTCTAGGCAACCCCTTCTTAAGGGGATTATCAGCCAGGTATAAGATATATTATGGCTACAGGAGGAGGTTGTTGCACATCTGGTGTGACCATTGGATTATATCAGGTACGGGGAGGGAGGGCAAGTGTTAAATATGAAGGGGTAAACCTCAGGAATCTGTTGTGGATACGACCCCTACCTGTGTCCCTATTTGCGTGACTGACCTAACACACATTGTTTGGACGAGGTGTATTTCTCTTCTGTGGGGGCCTAGGAGCTAAGTGAGAGGAGTCTATATGTATGTGTGCAGGGATGTGTATGGTGCCTTGTCTTGGCTTCCCTCCTTTAAGGGGATAACAGCCTGGTATATAGATAGATAGATAGATATTTAAGATAAATAGAAACCTGAATATTCACATTGCAATTTAAGTAGGCATTATGGATCAGCAGACAGTGGATAGAGTTCAGAGGTATAGTACTTGACCAATGTTCATCACTAGGTTATGTTTGCATTCTACACTTTGGTGTATAAGATGACTCAAAATTAGGACAACTTTGCAACACAATCCCCTCCTTTCCTAAACAACTCTGTGATCCCATCCAACACTGATGTTCTTCCAGACTTAATTTTGTTTAGGGTTCAGGACCTTATTATCAATTGCCTTATGATCCATAGCCATTACACTCTTAAGTCCCTTACCAAAGCAATCTATTACTGCCTCTTACTCATTACTATGATTCCAGAAACAAAAACATACCTGTTCCATTGCTCCATGCCTGGTAACACTCTGTTCTGTTGCTGCTGCTGTTGAGATTGCTGTTGCTGCTGTTGCATTACAGCATTGGGCTTTCCCATGGGGTTTATCTGTGAAACTTGAGGCCCCATGTTGCCCATTGGTGAGAGGGCATTAGTAGGCATCTGAGGCCGCACTTGCTGCTGAGGAGGTATGGGAGGTGGCATCATGTTAGGTTGACTAACAGCAACACTGCCAGGGTTACCCTTACCATAACTGACAGCAGTACCTGTACTAGTCTGGCGTGCAGCTTCCTCTTGTACCTGCCAAGGGAAAATAGTTTTAAAGATTGGCAATGATTCTCTTTGCAGTACTATTGTGGACAAAATTTCCTATTCCATCCGAGCCACTCTCTCGGATGGAACAGGTGGATGTGGCAGCATAAACAAATCCTATGAATTAACACCAATAAAAGAGGGAAGGCTGCCACTGTTAAATGTAAGTGTGTTTTTACTTATTGTATTTTTACAGAATTGAGTGGAGCTCATTATATCCCGTCTTTTAATACTGTTCTCCTCTCCCTTTCTATAACATCTTTTATCTCATCTGCCCACCATGCACTTCCTTTTCTCTGAACCCTTAGACCTCTAGACCCAACCACTTCTGCTGCTACTGTGGTCACTGCACCTTTGAACACCCTGAATACCTCACTAACACTTTCTCCCTCTTCAACTGTCATCCTGGTAAACTCAGTGTCTCGCATACCTTCCTTTCATACTCCTCTCTAAACTCTTTCCTATTCATCCTTTCACTAGCGAACACCTTTCTTATGTTCTTATGAGACTGCAGAAATTTCATCATACCTCCAGTAGTAATATACTACTTAACGAATTAGGTGTCCCCAACTTTCACTGCCTTTCAGACCATCTGACTATAAGGTCCTTATGGCTCCTAACCCATCCAAAATTCATTTCTTCCTACAGACATGACTTCACTTATATTCCATTCAGCTTTCATCATACAGGCATGCCTCTACAGACAAATAATACTAACCTGTGCAATAGCCTTCATAACATTTGGTGGTGGTGGTGCTGGTGTTGCTGGCTTAATTCCTGGCTGAGTGTTGTGAATAGGACTCGGCACAGATGGAGGGACTGGAGCAGTTGGCTGAGGCATTGAAGGATTTGCTGCCCCACCAACCATACGGGCAGCATTCATTTGTTGCATTCTTCTCTTCATCAACTGCTGCTGTTGGAATCTTTGCTGCATTTCTTGCTGTCGTAGTTTTTGTTTAATGTTAAAGCAATATGGTACAACACATCTTTGTTCTTTACAATTTCTTGCATGGTAACAACAAAGAGCAATGAGCTGTTTACAAATTGCACAGCCTCCATTATTCTTCTTTTTGCATGACTTGGTGTGCGCCAGAACTCTTTTCATCTTCTGGCAAGATGGAAGCCTGCAGTTGGCATCTCTGCATTGCGAGGCATGAACCAAAGACTGAATACATCTCTGTATGGACTGTTTGCGTGCTTCCTGAGGATTGAGATTTTTGTTTTCTGTAGAGACTGGCCCATCCTCCAGATCCAAGCCCAGCTTTATCATCTTATGGTTATGACCTTCAGCCTTGAAGCAAGAGGTACAAAGGTCAAAGTCATCACATTCTTGGCAGTGGTAGCGAGTCTCCACATGAGCCTTGCAGTGATTACACGTATATACAAAGCGATCCTGGCCCTGGTTATGAAGTTCATACATCATGACCATTGTGGAGTACTTAGCACGCCGCAAGGATGAAAACTCTAAATGCCTCTCACTAGCTAATGTTAGGAAGGCATCTCTACCATCCATGAGATCACATACCATAATTGGGTCAGGATCCTGAATTGGAGGCAAACTAACAGCTGATTGTGCACTATGCAATCTTATTACAAAGAATACATCCTTGTGTTTCTCCATTGTAGCAAATATCTTTTGAGCAAGGTCATTGCAGCCAGCTGCATTAGTTTTGCTCTTGGATTTATTTTTTTGTTGACTTTTATTTTTATTTTTATTTTTGTGTTTCTTTTGACCCTTCTTTTTACCATCTTGGCTAGTTTCCTCCTCTTCCTCTTGTCCCATGGCTGCCTGTGCAGCAGCTTCTGCTGCAGCTGCTTCTTCCTGCTTTCGCTTCTCTTCCTCTTCTTGGTCAAGCTCTTTAATGCTCTCTTCCATTACATTAGGCCAGAAATCCCCTTCAAAGTATGGTAACTCAGCTGGAGATTTCATGTTATCCTCAAAGGCTTGCTTATGAATATCTTTATAATCAAGAACTATTCTTTCTATAATTCCTTTATCTAACATTTTCTTGTACCATTCTTGCAGGCGCTTTGGTTTGGGGATCTTCTGATCACTAGGATGGCAGTGAAAAATGTAGTCATCTCCCTCTGAGGGTGGACATGCCCAGATATGTGCCATTGTGTACCTGTGAAAGACAACAGTACTCATTGTATTTCACTTCATAGGAAAACATCATAATCCAATTCCAACAATTAACAAATAAATTTGGAATTAAAAAAAAGAATATATATATATATATATATATATATATATATATATATATATATATATATATATATATATATATATATATATATATATATATATATATATATCATTTGCAGGCGAAAAGTTTGTGTAACAAGTGTTTCAATCTTTCAGACTTCCTTTTAACAATTTAGACTGAAAAATATACTCTCTAAATCTATAAATGAAGGATATATGCATAATGAAATATCATATAATATGTACTTACCCTAATTGCTTAACATAATCAAGATAGCCCAAAAGTATTTCGTGATAAACAGCAGTCCTATATTGTCTTGGTTTGAAGAAATGTACACTGTCAAGGTATGCTAGGTATACTCTTCTGGTATTTGGTATAGGGCTATCAGACCCATACTCTTGCACGTGCATACCAAAGAAGCAAACATCCTGCCCATCAATATCTTCATAGGCAAAAAGAGCTTTGGCACGGTACGGGAATTCTGGTGAAAGTTGCCCTGTATCAACAAACCTGAAAAAAAAGCTTAATTATTCACATATTCTAAAATGAAAATCCAAATGTTCCCCACTAATGGACACCATGCAATGCAAATATTTGTTACCTATTATGCAAGGTAATATTTATAGCATTCCTAAGCAGTGTTCCATGTCTTCCCCATACCTCTACCATAGTCATTGTGCTTTTACAGCAACACATTATTTTGTGCCATTGAAGGAGCTTAAATTAA
Source organism: Metacarcinus magister (assembly GCA_029783475.1). NCBI lineage: Eukaryota > Metazoa > Arthropoda > Malacostraca > Decapoda > Cancridae > Metacarcinus > Metacarcinus magister. The sequence continues at coordinate 2,502,059 of JAPQNM010000040.1, forward strand.
ATATTTTGGAGGTACACTGTAGTGTCCACACCCTAGTCACCATCACATGGTGAGAAACAATTCATCATAATAATAGCTACAACAATGTATCTAAAGATGGTCTCAAACTACTATGAATTGTAGCTACAACTATTTACTTACCTAGTTTTCATTCCTCCTTTGACTTCAACTGTCTTGTCAGTTGATGATACAACCCTGATGTAAACCTCTCCAGCCCCTGCCTCTTTCTTTTTCAAGAAGTTGTTAACTCTAGTTTCCAAGAAATTACTCAGTTTTGTGGTTGGTAGCTTCTTTGCTGTAAATTTGTTTTCTTTACGTGACTGAGATTTCTTTTTGAGACAACCCTCACAGACAAACCCTTGGGGCCAAATGGTCTCCATGTATAATACACATATTTGGTGCTGTTTTCGCCCACAATCAAGGCACTCTACCAGAGGTTCTAGATCGAGAGCATCATTTTTCATCTCGGTGAACTGAGATTTCTTGATCATCCTGTAAAAATAAAAATAATTTAGCGAAAAATTAATTATCTCTCTCTCTCCCCACATACACATGGTTGAAACTGATACATCATCTAATGTAATAAGCACAGACTTAGGTAATAAATCATGGATATATCATTGACGACTTAAAATAACAGTAAAGGTAGGTAAATAATGAAAACTTTCTTAAAAGCATAATTGTACATTATTAAGATACAGTCATTGTAAAAATATTTAGACCTTTATGCAATATCACTATAAGAAAGCTTTTCTCAGTCAGGCTGCATTTTACTCCATACTAAGTTAAATGTTTTGACTGTGAGTGTTTGGCCATGTATTTAAGTCTCTCTCAATTGAATATGGCAATCAGGAAGAACCAGTAATGAAACCAAGCTGATGTACATAAGTTGTTTTTCTGCCATCTGTTGTTTGAAATCTCTAGATTTCTATTTGCATTGGTGTGAACTGTATTATTTTCCTAAGATTCAGTGGACATGTCTGAGAAATGTTGTTCTAGTGAAGAGCCCAGATGCCCAGATGCACCTCTTATGTAACTCATCTCCATTGCACATATTTGCAACTGCTGTGCTGCATTCCATATCCACATCTCTGATGCATATGTCAAAGTATTTACTCATTCACTTCCTCCATTTCCACTCCTATTCACAAGATCTAAGACACTCTTTACTCTCTGCAAACAAGCATGCCACCACTGCCCATCCACCCACCCAGACAGAAATGAACTACAATGAAATTTGAGAACATCAACCATTACTTTAAAAAAAACTGTTAACCCATTAGTTTTGGAGGCTGTAAAAGAACAAGTTAATGCATGGATACTTACAAGGCTGGCTGTGATGGGTCATCTCCTAAGGTGATGCTATCTCCTTGAATATCATTGAAGCATCTATAGCAATATGTATATCTGAAAAGATATAAATGTTACTTTTTTGCCCTGTGGTCAGACTGTAAGAACCATATTCCCTGTGGATTACAAAAGGCTTTATTAGGCTTTATTTTTATATTTTTTCATTTCAAAGATAAAAATACCGGAGATAAGGAGTAGCCTCCACCTGGCTTGAATCTCTAGACTTCTCAGTTGAATAACAAGTATCCTAACCACTACAATGCCAAGTCACTTATGCCATAGTATATGTATTTATGTCTTAAAATTTTACTGCATTTCTTACAAACCTGTTTTGATAACTGAAATATTTGGCATCGCGGGGGATAGTGCATAGCTGCTTTCCATAACAGCAAAGGACTTGAGGGTTGAAGGTGTACTTGCGACCACAGCAGTACCCTAGTTGCTGCATGACAGGGTCAATCTCAGCTTCAAATACTTCCGCAAGCTGAAAATAGATACAAAACAAATTAGCAAAATACAAATAAATGAAATACAAATAAGATATAAAATAATAACAGTACTAGTAGATATGTCCATTAAAAATTTGTACAAGCAAACTGGGCTTGTAATATTGTAAACTATTTTTTTAACATTCTCTACTTTGCAGTGCAAATTACATAGAAGTAAGTTTGTTTTAGCACAAGAGAACAAAAAATTGCACCAAATCTATTTAAAGTTGATTAAAGTGACACCCACAACTGACAACACTGTATCACTTCAAATACCACAGAACACACCTTTTCTTCTGCCTGTTCCTAGGAACTCACCCCAAAAGGATGGCCATGGCAGCAGTTTCCACTTATTCATGTGCTCACATTCCTTCTTTACATGTTCTCTCCTTCTTCCATACTCTAGCACTCTGTCCTCCCATTTCACTGGGGGTCATCTTCTTGCATCAATCGCCTCTACCATACTCATGTACTCTCTTTGTCTTTTCACTCCCTGATATTCTTTCCATGAGGGCAAACCCTCTTAGGGTGTTGTATTTCACCCTCTCAATCAATCTCATTTTCATTCCTTCATCTCTGTTTGACAACATACCAAATTTGTTATACACACTTTCATTACTTTCACCATCCATTTTCATTCCTCCACCAATTTTTCTCAGGTAACTAATTTCTACTGCTTGATCATCTCTCAGATCCCGAAAAAGGAAAGTGCAAGGGGAGGTAAAGGAGATGAAAGAGGGGAGAGCTGTAAGTTTGGATGTGTGTGCTGTAGAATATCTAAAAAGTAGCAGTGCAAGTGTGATTGAGTTTGTTAAACGTGTATTTTATGACTAGCATAATACCAGTTGACTGGGCGAGTGCATGTGTAGTTTTCTTGTATAAAGATAAAGGCGATAGGTGTGAATGTACTAGTTTTACGGGTACAAGTCTGCTGAGTATAGTAAGTAGGCTGTATGGTAGGGTGCTGATAAAGAGGATCAGAGATGGTACAAAAAATCTTATTTGTGACAGACACTGTAGCTTTAGATTTAGAAGGAGGAGCTGTGTGGATCAGGTGTTTGCTGTGAGACAGGTGTGTGAAAAGTTTTGGTAAAAGGAAAAGAAGTGTTTTGAGCTTTTATAGACTTAGAAAAGGAATTGGAAAGGATTAATTTGGATATACTGTTGAATGTATGGACTGAGTGAAAAATGAAGAGTGAAGGAGAACTGTTATTACGAGAGTTGGCTAGTTGAGCAGAGCAGTGTGTGTTGAGTTGGTTTGGACACAGGAGAGAATGGAGGAGGATCAGTTAGCAAAGATAAAAATAGGATCTGATGTGAGAGGTGTGCGGTTGAGAGCAAGGCCATGTATGGGATTAAACCTCTTACCATTCCCAAACACACACCTGCACCTCTGAACTAACTAACAAAATCATAGCTTATCTTGCTCTTCTTACTACACCTAACTTTCAATCATACTTCCTTCTCACTTTGCTTAGAATACAGTAGCAGTATTTTTCCAACTGGACAGGTCCCCCTTCCACAGTGTTACTATCCTATCTATGTACAATACTTTCTTCCCATTTACAACTTCATCTCTTTTTGTAACCTTGTTTTACATACTATTCATCCAACATGTCATACCCATGCATGTCACTATTGCTTTTCCATAATTCCTAATACTAATTAGTTTTTCAAGGTTTTTTTTAAGCTTTTACAAGGATCCTCCAACTCTATAAGCAATGAAATTCACATAACAAAAATGATTATATAGACTTATCATCATCAATCAAAAGCATCTCATCACTTACTTTTGTGCAATATCTGTAAACACGGGATGTTTTCCTGTTGTATATCCAAGCATTATCAAACATTAGCCAGACATCATCCACGTAGTCCCAGGGATCAGAGTACTGGCCTGTATCTAGTTTGCGTTTTATTGTTGACAAATCCATTGGTTTCTTGATGATGTCAAAATAGTCGGGGATACCAAGAGCCTGGGGATCAACAGGCTGACGAAAAGGTATTGATTCCGGATCCTGTCGATACAACTTCTCTAAGGTAGGAACTAAATGTTGCCTCAATTCATCTGGTTTGAAGAGTGGGGGGCGATCCTTACTGGCAGGAGCACACACCACAGTGGCTGGTTTGGGTGGCGTTGGAGCAGGTCGTCTAGGAGCTACTGAGCTGCTGTTGGCTGGTTTATCCCCTTTGCTGTTCCCACCTTCATTGGAATTACTGGACTCACTTGGGGTTCTTACTGGTGGACTTTTTGGTTCTTCCTTGATGAAGGATTCCTGTTTTGTAGGAGTCTCGTCTGAAGTATTAAGTTCCATTGGTTCAGGCTTTGGTTTCGTTTTTATATCCTTTCCATCACATTCTTCTGGTTCACTTTTAATGTCTGGAATTTCAGTTTTTATCTGAATTTTGCAAGGCTTAATATCTGATTTATCATCTGTCATCTCTGATGGAGTGGGTAAATTGCCAATGGCATTATCCTTTGTGTGAATTGATGTTGACATCACTGTATTTTCACTATTGGCAGTAGTTGTTATTGTACTTGGCTGTGAAGAAGGTGGAAAAGAGTTTTCACCACTTGACGTATTAGCCATGGAACATGGAGTTGATTGTGAAGAAAGGCTTAGAGTGATCCCAAGTGTGGCTGCAACTGAAGACACCGGAATAGCAGGAGAAGTTCGGTTTGACATCTGATTCATTACAGTAGAATCATTGGGAGTACTATAGGGAGGTGGAGGAATGCTGGGTCTGGACCCAGGCATTATATCACTTGGAGGAACACTGACAGGAAACTGCCCAGAGGAGTTTGCCAAGGTACTGTTAATAGTGGTGGGAGTTGTAGTGATGGGGCCACTGATGGGAGGACCACCCATCACCATCTGATTGCTAGGTTGGCAAACTGATGTTGGTTGAGAGACTTGATTATTAGCCATTGGATGAGTGGCAGGAATCAGACTCCCGGATGGGTGTGCCAGCCGGGGACCTGGAGGACGGGCTACAATACCTGTAAAAAAAGAAAACAAAAATATATGACAGCCCTGTGGCGAGTGCTGAAAGACTACTACTAAAAGATAGTGTAGAAGGGAAGGGGAGAGTAATGTCTCCCTGTCTTGGCTACCTCCCTTTAAGGAGGATAGAAACCAAATATATATATATATAGATATAGATATATTATTAAATATACTTACACACAGGTTTACGCACCAACATCAGCTTACGATGACAAAAATGTAGAAAGATTTTATGAAAATGTAGAAGCAGCTTTGGAACTTCAGAATTCATACACAAAGGTTTGCAGAAAGGAATAATTTAAAGATAATTAACAAATTCTTCTATAGTAAGGCAAGCAAGAAGTAGACATGGAAAAGCCTGAACGGTGAAACTAGGAATCTAATTGACTTCAATCTTACAAACAAACTGAACAAAGAAAAAAATGTGGCAGTATTAAATAAACTGATTCTATTGTGTCTCTTGTTTGTATTACCATTCTGCAATGTTTTCTTTTGAAACCCTTGGTGGCTGTTGAGAATTTTCTGTTCTTTTCTTTGGGTGTCTTCCCACCTACTTATAGTGCTGATTCTAAGACTACATTAGTTAGGTTGTCATTTATGCTCTCTACATCTCCATTCACCTCGTCTAATAGTTGTGAATACTTCTGGATTTTAATCGCAACTGTCTAAAACCATAAACAAGAGTAAAACTGATGACATTCGAAAGTCATTGAGGAAACTCTAAAAAAGGGAACAAGTGTGAAGCTTGAAGGAGAACACTTGGCATTGGCAGAAACCAACTGTATGTTTTAAGGTCTCAGGCTTGATGATTTTTCGACTCAGGTGAAAGAAAGAAAGAGGGAAAATAACAAAATTCTTGAAAATATTTAGCAACTAATCAACCTCAGACACAATCAAAGCCACCTGCTGGCTATCATAATTTCCCCCTCCCATGGCAAGGTGGAGGCCCCTCTCCACCCATAGCCATCTTATCCTCCCCACTATGGAGCCACTGGCAGCTGGCAGAACTAGCGAAGAGCTCTTCCTGGAAGGGCACAGTCCACAGATCGTTGGGGTGAATTCTTAAAACAACAGCTGATGTTTGCTGCACTCTCCCAGTAGGTTCTACCTTAACAGGTGTACTAACAGTGTGGAGGTGGGGATGAGCTAAGGTACTGCCTTTAAGAGCGGTACCACTAGTTATTAGACTTTCTTTCCTGTTGAGCTATGGTTACGGCAATCTCACAACCTTGCATCTCAATTGTACCTCACTGGTTATGATATTGCCACAGTGGAAAGCAACAAGAATATCAAATTACATTAAGAAACATTAACTTACCAATGGGTGATGCTCCAGAAGTTGTAGGAGTTAGAATTTGTCCTGAAGCTATCACTTGCCCTCCCTGAGGCACTACAGATGCAGGACACTGGGGGCCACCAGGAGGGCCAGGAGGCACTGCTGCTCCATCACGAGGGGTCTGCTTCCTCTGGAGACGTTTCTCTTCCAGTTCTTTTTGGATCTTGTAGATTTTTTCAGCCAATAGATGGTAATATTCAGGCTGAAACATACAAGTTAATATAAAGTTACACTGTTACACCATAAAAGATCCAATGTATGTTATACCATGAAAAAAAGTCAACAATTTATGTATTTTTGCAAAATTAGGTAGTTATTCAACACTATAAATATGAAATAGAATACTACATTATTCATAAAACATATCATCGCATCATATGAAACCACTATTACCCATCATGTAATACTGTGGGAAAGGACATGCCCATTGTTCAGACTTTGTGACCCTAACACAGAAATTCTTAATCCACTTCTCTTTTCTTGCATCTTAGAAACAAGTGATAGCCATATTTTTTATTGTTTTTCCTAATATAAAATTTTTTTTAATTAAAGTCTCAAAACCACGCTGCATCCTGTACACCAAAGGTCAAGACCCCGTGCTGCTAGCTGCTGCTGAGTAGCTTGTTCAGCAACTGAGGTATTGTATGGCACCTCTGGTCAATCATAAAGTGATACCTGCAGAGTAAGGATACTTCCACCCTTCAAAAGCTAGGTGCTGCCATCCAGCAGGAGTGGTCTAATATAGATAATCAAGACACTAAAATTATCACTAACCTGGCAGTCAATCCCCCAACATTTAGAGTAAGGTATCAAGATGAAGGGGAAAAACAATAATCAAAAAGATGAATGGGCATTGCCTTCTATGAATTTTCATGTGGTTTTCTAGTAGTTATAAGTGGTGTGGGATCATGTATCCCTACTTCACTGCCGAGCAGTGTACATATAAGAATAGAGTTTTAAACATCTTACCCGAGAATTTGCCATTTCAAACATGTCCCCTTCAACTTTTCTGGCATAGGCAACTAAATTCTGCATTCTCCTGTCGAGCATTGCCTGAGGATCTGGTGTGGGGAAGATGGCTTGTACCCTGAAACAAAACACTTATGAAAAACAAGTTTTACAACTCAAAGATTACAACTTAAATATATACTAATCTCATAGGTTTACTGAACGATCAAATCAGCATTGCATCATTGAGCTGAGCTTTACATACAAGACAATATTTTTTTTTATATTTGTACCCTGTCTTTCAATTGATTTTAAAGTACTGTACCACCTTTGTTTTTCTACTAGGGCTATGCTGCAATAATGTCTAAATATAATTAGGAAGTTATTTATTGTCTCCCAATGAGCTTCTGTGCACTGTTTTCATGTACTCCTTCACCCTATCCTTCCATCTTACAAATGGCCTTCCTCTCCTTCTTGGACACTCCATTTCACTTACATACACTTTCTTTACAAACTCTTCACTCTTTTTTCTCTCCATAGGACCAAACCACCTCAACATATTTCCTTTCACTCATTCCACTACACCATACTCCACTCCATTTTCACAAGGTCCCATGCCACATCCTTCATACACGCTTTCATTGCTCTCACCCTTCCATCTTGTCACGCCACATGCTCCTCTCAGATAACTAATTTCCACAGCAAGTACTCTTGACTGCTGTGCCCTAATTCATGTCCCAGTTTCTGATCCATACATCAATGTTGTCAGAAGAATACTGTTCTTAAACCTCTCTTCACCTCCTTGGACACATTTCTTCCTCTCATAACCCTTGTAAGTGATCCTATGACACACCTGCCTGTGTGATGTCGCCATGGCTTTTTAATATTTTTATGGAAGGGTGTATGAGTGGGGAATGTACATGCAAGACTGAAAATTAATAGAATGGGTTGGACTTTGGTGGCATGCCTGTTTGCAGATGACACTGTGTTGTTTGCAGAGTGAAGAGGAACTTCAGAGTGGTGGATGAATTTTATAGTGTATGTACAAAAAGAAAGTTAAAAGTGAATGCTGAGAAAAGTAAGGTGATGGTTTTTTAAAGGAAGGAAGTAGATGTGGTTGACTTTAATTCACTGTATAGAATGAGTGTACCAGCAGTAGGAAGGTGTGAGGTAGTTCTTGGAGAGAAAATGGAGTAAGTGATAGTAAAGTATTTGGGAACAGTGCTATGCAAATATGGAAAGATGGAAGGAAAAATAAGAGAGCTGTAAAAGGGTGGTTAATGTTCAAACTCACAATTTATGAACAAGATGATTTCTTAATTCATTGGATATACTTTGGTGCCATTCTTTGGTCCCCTTAACAGGCTTGGCAGTAACAGCTCCAATCCCACCAGGTAGCTGTGCAGGTTGATTTGGCAAACTTAGCCAAGAATCAGGTAGAGACTGAAAAAACTGGATTAATTAGTTTCAACACCATTACAAAAATTCATGTATAATCACACAATTGACACTACAAAATTGTTTGTATACTTGTACTTACCATTGTACTTACAACAGGCTTGTTTTGATTGATACCAACATTAGGAGGCTTGCCAATAATTTGCTGATGGAGTGTGTTCACTGGACCTGAGCCTGCATTTGGTGCTCTTACCATCATGCTAGGAGAATTGATACTCTGAGGAACAGTAGGACCCATCATGGTTCCATCAGGGCCTTTGTTTGGAACACCTGTTCGCACTATTTGTCCAGGTAAGCCCCCTGGTGCTCCAGGTACTGTAGTGGTGGCATTTGCAACACTTCCAGGCACACCAGGCTGGGCATTGGCAGGCATTCCTGGAACACCTCCACTAGGCACCTGTGGCCTCAAGTTTCTTATTATGGAGTCTGTTGGTCCAGGAGGTGCAGATAAAGGTGACTGCAATGTATCACCTTCATACACTCGCTTGACACCTCCAGGCCTTGGTCCAGCAGTTTGTCCTGGGGGACCAGTTGGTACTTGACCTGGGACACTGGGTGGGCCCTGGGGACCTGGAGGGCCAGATGGACCTGATATAGGAACAGGAACACCTCCTGGACTAGGACCGGGTTGGGATACTGTTGGTGGTATCTGTCCTGTGACTGCACTAGCTGCTGGTTGTTTCTTGTCAGCTTGTTTTAATGGTTCACACACAGGACAGTCCTGTCTTGTACAATTTTTCCAATGAGATATTATTTGTCTTGATGATGCACAATGAGGAACTGGACATGACTTGCCGGCTTGACAAGTTGTCATGTGAGTTAAGACATTCTTCATTGTCTTGCAGTGTGGCAAATTGCACTAAAAAAAAGGAAAGAAGAATTAAACAAAATGACAAATACATAAATCAAGAACATCATAAGTTCTTTGACAGAAGCCATTTCTCTCCAAGTATTAGCAACAAAATTTCAGAATATACTGCCGAGTATAATGTAAACCATGGAAATGAGATTCATTTCCTCTACAATTATACTCACCTGCCTCACCTCTCCATTGGCCTGACTCTCACGACGCTGGCACTTGTGGGCATGAAGTAGTAGTACCAGCTGCTGCTGAATCAATTTTCTTTTTTCAGGATCAGCTGGGTTAGGTCGAGGTTGTCCTGGCACCATCTGTCCAGGTGCACCCGGGCCACTGCCCATAGGGCCTGGAGGTCCAACAGGTGGTCCACCAGGAACACCCTGTGCCCCAGGGCCAGGAAGTCCTGGGCCAGGTTGGGGACCTCGTGGTATTGACCCCATCACACCCATCATCTCTTGATTGGGATAGCGAGGAGGCATTCCCCCAATCCCCATGGGACGCTGAGCAGGGCCTATGCCAGCATTTGCTTGACCAACACTACCATCCATTCCCTGGTTGACACCTGGGCCACCAAAGTTGTAGTTTCCAGATAACGCTGGCTGCCCAATGGTTCCAACACCAGGACTCTAAAAAGATATATTTATATAAATATTATATACATACATACATATACACTGGAACCTTGCATTACGAGTTTAATTCGTTCCATGACCAAGCTCGTTTTACGATTTGCTCATTTTGCAAACCAATTTTCCCCATTGCAATTAATTGAAATACAATTAATTCGTTCTAAGTCCCAAAAACCACCCACCAATTTTAAACAGAAAACATAATACAGGGTAAAGATTAGTTTCCTTAACCACTCGATATCTCGTTACCTTTATAATGCAGTGCAAATTCAACCTCAGAAACTTATTCAGATCACCTCAAACAATTATGCCGCTGAATTACAGAAAAGAATAAGAATTTTTTTTTTTTTAGGTTACATTAAGTTTGGTTAGGTTAGGTTAGGTATCGTTATGTTTGGTTAGGCTTATGCTATGTTAATTTAGAAGCTATCAAATGTTTTCAATGACTAAAAGTAAGGTGTTGTGTGAGGTGCAGATGCCATTTTCTTTGGTAGTCACATGCCATTCTGGTGAAGATGTAAAAATTAACCAAAAAAAATTGCTTTGTTAGCATAACCTTCCCAGAGCTGCAGTTAAATAAGCCTAACCAAAACTAACCCAACCAAACCTAACTAAACCTAACTATAAACCAAACGTAACCAAAAAAATTAAAATTTTATTTTTTTCAAAGAGTATGCAAAAGAAATATAAACTGTTTTTTTATTATTTAATTACCTTAAAGATGGGATGATTTGTGCGCGAGGAAGACGATGGAGGAGGAGGAGGAGGAGGATTGTTATTGTTTGGAAGGTCCACTAGACGAGTTCCTTTCTCATGTTTACCATTGATTTCCTTCTTAATTTCTACCGTTATTAGCTTTTTCTTTTTCTCAGAACTTTTCTTTGCGCTAATCTTAGGACCCATGGTAACACAACAACATAAATTATTATAAAATAATAGCAAAAATACACACAAAACTATAAGAAAAACACTGGGAAAACACAATAGTGATGCTTCCACAACAAGATATCCACGTGAACCAAGCCAGCGGTTCTCATGCTTGTCGGGAGAGCATGTGCGAGCCTAGCAGTCACTGCATTAACCTCACTCATAATGCAGGTTTCTACTTATAAAACAAGACAAAAATTTGCCCGAGCCTCGGCTCGCTCTACAAATTACTTGTGATAAGGTGCACTCGTAATGCGAGGTTCCAGTGTATATACATACACACACACATATAATATATATATATATATATATATATATATATATATATATATATATATATATATATATATATATATATATATATGTATGTATGTATGTATGTATATAATTAGTAAGAAACAAATGACACTGCCAATAAGCATGAATAATATGTAAATCATCATCAGCATCTATGAGTCCACTGCATGATAAGAGCCTCCTCAACCGTCTCCGCTCATCTCTGTCAAGATGCCTATCTATTCCAGGTTATTCCACCAAAACGTCCTATTTCATCTCTCCATCTAGTTTTGTGTCTGCCCTGCCGTCTTTTACCATCCCTGGGTTGCCATTCTATTACTATAACAGTCCATCTATTATCTCTGTCTCATGAAATGTACTGCCCATGTCCAATTTATTTTTTTAATTGTTCCCAAAATGTCTTCTCTCCCTGTTATGCCAAGCATTATTCTCTCCATTCCCCTTTGGGTACTTTGAAGTTTTCATTCCAGGGCTTTCGTAAGACCCTAGCTTTCTGATCCGTATGTTAGAACAGGCAGAATGCACTAATTATATACTTTAATCTTCACCAATAGTGGGAGATTACTTTTCATTATATTTTGATGCCTATCAAATGCACTTCATCTCAACATTATTGATTTTTTTTCAAGATCTGGACATGCACCAATTTCATGTACAAAGTAAATGTATTCTTGGACACATTCTATTATTTCATCATATACACTGTATTCTAATTTCATGATCAGGTATGCAATTATTGATCATCATCTTAGTTTTCTTCATATTCATCTTTAAACCCACTTCTAGCTTTCTCTGTGTAACTATAAATCATTTGCTGTAATTCATCTGTCGATTCGTTCATTTGACCAATATCATCAGGAAATCTACAATTATTTTGATATTCTCCATTGATATGAATTTGTCTCTTCCCATTTCAAGTTCTTAAAAACTTCCTCTAAAACTACCATCAACAATTTAGGAGAGTCAGAGTCTTACCCCTTTCTGTATGGGTATTTTATCGTTGAACTTATATAGATTTCTAGGTGCATTGCTATTTTTATACATGTCTTCTAATATCTTACATATATTTCCTCTAACCCGTCTCCTGAGTGCTTTCATAACTGCTGAGTTTCCACTGAGTTAAAGCCTTTTTCTTAGTCTACGAATGCCATGCATAGCAGCTTCATGTATTCTGTATATTTTTCAACTACTTGATTACATGGCTGTGGTCAGTTGTTGAATAACCACTTTGGATTCCTGCTTGCACTCCTAGCTTGTTTGAGTCCAGCATTGCACTTATCCTATTAATGAGCATTTTTGTAAAAAGATTGTATAACTACAGACAGGAGGCTCATTGGACAATAGTTTTTTTAGGTCTTTGATGTCTCCTTTCTTGTGAATTAATATCATTATAATATTTGTCCAAATATTTGGTATGGTACACTTTTGCAAACATTTGGTAAAAGTACTGAGAGTTTGTCTAGTAGAATATCACCTGCATCCTTGATTAGGTCAATCAATATGCCATCTGCACCTCTTGTTTTACCCCCTTGCTCATTCTTTTAAAGCTTTCTATATTTCACTAGTATTTACGCAGGGTACTTCAATGTTCAGTTTCCATGCTGAGGTCTTTAGTTTGCCTATCATTACTACTATACAGTTTCCTATAGAAATCCTCTGCAACTTTGATCACCTCATCTCTATTTGTAATCTGACCTTGTTAAACTCTTAAAATATACAGTTGCTTTCTGCCTATGCCAATTGTTGTTGCTATCTTCATACTTGTAACCTCGTTTTGAGTTCCCCGAAAATTAT
>JAPQNM010000040.1:2520152-2607652 GCA_029783475.1 Metacarcinus magister
GGAAAAGGATATTTGCAATTAAAATGGTGGTAGAGGAATACTTTGGGAAGAATGAAAAACTATATGCAGACTTCATGTGTACCTAGAAAATGCATATGACAGTTACTGGAAGGAATTAAAACATTCTACAGGAACACAAGTGCAGGTGTGAGGGTGGATGGAGAGCTAAGTGAGTTTTCCTATAGGCGAGGGAGTAGGACGAGGATGTGTGATGTCGCCATGGCTGTTTAATATATGTATGATGTGTGTATGAGAAAATAAACGTTAAAGTTCAAGACTGAAAATAAATGGAATAGGATGAGAGGTGGTGGCATGCCTGTTTGCAGATGACACTGTGTTATTTGCAGAGAGTGAAGAGGAACTTCTGGGAGTGGTGGATGAATTTTATAGTGTATGTACGATTAGTGGTAGTGGGTGGGCGTGGGCGAGGGTGAGGGTGAAACGAGGAGGGGACAGTCTGGGTTATAGAAGAGTGAGAGGTCAGAGTAGAAGGTCGGTGAGTTGTTTAACTTTATGGGGTATATATGGCTCTAAGGCAATTATAATGGAAGAAGATATAAAGGTAGAAGGAAGGGTTGGTGTTAGGGAAGCAGGTCAAAGAGGAGGTGGAAGAATCAAGGGAGTTTTCAGAGCTGAGGTTGGAGGTATGTCTTTTCAAAGCCAGGGAAGTCAGGAGAATTAATTTTTTAATGTGAAACACCCAATACACTTATTCTATCTTTCAATCTACCTATAGTTTCTGACACCTCGTCCCCTCTGGAAAGTCACCCAAGAGGATGGCCATGGAAGAAGAGCCTCCATCTCTCCCTATTCAAACACTCCCTCTTTACTAGTTCAATCCCTCCCCCTCTATCAGCAAATTTTTCATAAATGTATTCCTTCACCCTATCCTTCCATCTTACAACTGGCCTTCCTCTCCTCCTAGCATCCACAATTTCACTCGCATAGTTTCTTCACTATTCTTCCTTTCAATATGACCAAAGTTAATTTTGAATTTTCATGACTGGCCATAGTGAGCCAAATTTAAGTGGTGGATATAACTGGTTCACTACCCATAACCCCATAGAGAGTAAGGGCAGTGAAAAAGGGAGAGTATACAATGCCCATGACACCTTTAGGCCGTTCATGATTGAACTTGTTGTTAGCCTTTCATCCTCTCAGCACAGGATCAGCCAGGATTGGGTGGCTGGATGTACCACTTGTGATAATCTTCCTGGGCACCAATGCAAGTGAATGGTCTAAATCCACGATTACTGATGGCTAGTGTGACTCACTAGAGTGAGTGGTGATTGCACCATGCTGGGCATTGCTGCTTTAACAGTTTCTTAGTCCTTGCCACGCATTGACCGTGTTTGTGCCCAGGTCAGTCATAATCAAGGAGCATATCATGAAATTTATCATGATGACTAAACCTAAAGCTATCAAAGTTGGTGGAAATAAGAGGAAAAGAGTTGTGCTTACTCTGAAACAGAAAATAGAAATATGTAACAAGATAGAACGTGGTGTAAGCAAATTGCTGATGAAAAAAAACAATATTTGGTCAACCAATCTATGACATACGCAAACAGAAAGATAAACTTCTCAAGTTTGTGGTTAACTCGTGATTAACAGTTTCTTTTAGTTAAAAACGTACAGTTTCATATGTACTTACTACAGTGAATTAAGTGTTTTGGTGATGGTTCAGTAGCTTTTGTGGTGCTGGTGCTGGACTGTACGTCACCACAAATGGGTGATGGGCGAGTACAATACTGTTACTTTATATCTTACATATTAGTGTAATACCTTTTATCCAAAGTTGTGATTGACTGTGCTCTTACATTTAAACAATATCATAAAAAATATATTTTCTTACAAAAATAATTCTTAGAAGACTGTCATCAATGGAACTACCTATGGCAGTGCATCTGAGACATCAATTAATTGGCTATCTGCAAATTTAAATGAGGAAAAACAGAATATTCAAATGTTATTTTCTTTTTCAAGTGGTATTTTTGTGTTTATTGGAACGATGATAAAAAGTCCAATTTCATGACCTGGCGGAATACACTATGTGTAATTTCACGTAACCATGAACAGATTAAATGAGTTTGTAAAACAGTTGAAAACATCATACAATGACAAATCAAAATGCAGTATTACATTAGTTCTCTATTGGAATACTGTCAAAAAAAAATGTGAGTTAACAGTGAGACCTGCAGTATGAAGATATGAACCAGTCAATATTAAAACCATAACTTATGAGAACAGTTACCTACCATCAAAATGTCAGCCCAAACATTTGGGTAAATGTCTTCCTTTTAATGTCTTAACATCTAGACAATAAAAAAAAACTCCATAAAATGCAAAAATACTCATCACACTTGCCTGTAATCTTGGGCCAAGTTGACCTGGAGACATTCCAGGATGTCTTGGTGCCATTCCCTGTGGGGCTCCAATAGGCTGAGGTGACTGTCCTCTAAGGTTGGGTGGAACCAATGCCCTGTTCAATGAAGACAACGGTCCATTGGGCATACCCTCACTCATCTGTGTTGCCATAGGACCAGTCATATTCATTGTTGTTACCACTTGTGATTTGTTCATGGAGTTCATTGTGTTCATAGTGTTGATATTGGTCACTGCATTCATGCCACCAGCCATGCCAGCACTGTTTACCATGCTGTTGTGGCCCATGGAGGTGTTGGTATTAACAAGACTCATGGAGGAGACTGTACCACTGGAGGCCATTGACATGGACATGGTTCCAGATACGGTGGCAAGAGAGTTAGCTATACTATTGGGCATGTTGTTTAAGTTATTTACAGAGTCATTCATGCTTAGTGGCTGGCTGGATGTTGGAACCCCACTCATACCCAAGTTTGTGTTCTGAGGTGATTGCATTGGTCCACCGTGAGGACTTTTTGAATTTGTCAATGCATTCACAATCATATTGCTCTGGTTGGTCATGGTGGGGTGTCCAGTGGCCATAGCATTTGTTCCAGCTATTGAATGGGGTGGGGTTTTGATGAGGTGGGTTAGCTGCTGAGGACGATCTCCAGGGCCTCCACCACCTCCACTGTTTTCCATCATTCCATTCACACCTCCACCACCACCACCACTGCCACCTCCACCCCCACCACCCCCACCACTGCCACCACCACCACCACTTTGAGAGTCCCCTGATGGCCATATCAAGTCATCTGGCAGAGCGTTCTCCAACATTGCAGCAAATTCGTCTGAAAAAAAAGAACGAGAAAACATTAATAACACGTATTAAGCATTTCAGTAAAATAATACATTTGTACAATGTTATAATATTGAATCATACATCAACAAAACCCCTCTGAAAAGTAGTGTAAATAAGTATACCACCCAATATCATTGTATTTATTGTATTTTTCTTTTTTGTATGTATCTAACTTATTATAATGGACTATTGTGCACCTCTTTTTTATATTGTCATCTCCACTGTACCTTAATTTCCTTGTATTGTTTTCAGCCGTGAGACTGACCGGTTATTATTACTATTATTATTATTAAACACACGCACACACACTAGAAAGGAATGAGTATGTCAAGGTAAGAAGAGACGAGAAGATATGAACAAGATATAGTTGATAAATGCAAAGAAGAATCAAAGTTGTTTTATAGTAGATTTATTAATGGAAAAATAAAACAAAGAAAATATAACTAGATTGAAGAAAAATAAGGAAGATATGAGGACCCGAAAGAAATTAGTGAAATACTAAACAAGAATTTTCAGAAAGTATTTTCAACTGAATCAGATTTTTTAAAAAGCAACAGGGAGAAAAGAGAATAAATTACATGTGGGAAATCAGGATAAATAGAGAAGAGATAAAGGAAATGATGAAGGAACTGGATGAAAGAAAAGCAATAGGACCAGATGGGGTATCAGGATACATCTTGAAAGAGTGGACAAGAAATGGCAAAGCCAATTCATGATATAATTGAATGTTCTATCAAAACAGGAAAAGACCCTAAAGAATGGAAAAGAGCTGATATAATGCCTATATACAAGAATGGAAACAAAGAAGAAGCACTTGATTATAGACCAGTGTCATTGACCAGCATAGTCTGTAAGATATGTGAGAAGGGCATCAAGAAACAATGGACTGAATACTAAGAAAGATAAGGAATAATAAGGTAGATACTCTGGATTCAGAACAGGATGGTCGTGTGTCACAAACTTATTAAGTATCAGAGTAATAGATATAACAAGAAAGAGATGGATGGGCGAATTGTATATTTAGACTTGAAAAAAAGGTATTTGATAAGGTTCCGCACAGAAGATTACTATGGAAGTTGGAACACATTGGAGGATTGAAAGGAACAATAATAAACTGGATGGAATACTACCTGAAAGGAAGGGAAATGAGAACAGTAGTAAAGGATGAAAAATCAGAATGAATAGAAGTAAAAAGTGGAGTGCCACAGGGATCAGTTTTGGCTCTAATTATGTCTTTAGTATATGTAAATGACATGACAGAAGGAATAAGCAGTTACATAAGTCTGTTTGTAAATAATGCAAAATTTGTAAGAAAAATCAGAAATCACGTATATGTTAGGAGAAAATATTATATCAATAGCAAAAGAAGAAAAGACTTTGGGAGCGGTAATACAGAACAATTTATTACCAGAAAAAACATATACGTGTAGATAGAATATTTGGTGACACATTTAGGATGCTAAGAAATATATAGATGGCTTTTCATTTCTTAAAATTATAACTACAATGATCAGACCAAAACTGGAATATGCAGAAGTGATATGGCCCCCGCACAAGAAAAAGCATGTGTTAAAATTAGAAAGAATACAGAGAATTGCAACTAAGATGGTACCAGAATTGGAAGACCTAACACGAGGAAAGATTAAAAGAAATGCATCTAACAACACTAAAAGAAAGAAGAGAAAGAGGAGACTTAATTACAATATATAAATTTATGAACTACCTGGAGGAAACGCATTGAAAAAATCTAATATTGAGAAGAAAAGGAGAGGCTAAAAATCTGAGGAAACACAAGAAAATTATAAAAAGAAATTTGCTTGAATGACAAAAAAAAGTACAGTTTTCCCCAAAGAAGTAAAGATACTTGGAATGGACTGAAGGAAGAGGTGATAATGACAAAAAATGTACATCAACTGAAGGAAAATTGGACAAATATAGATACGGAGACAAGACCACATGAGTGTCCTGTATACTACAAATAGGTAAATAAAACTAGGTAAATACACACACACACACACCAAGGAACTGTTGACACTACCTATTATGATCACCCGGATTCAAAATTTTCAGTCAAGATTTGGATATTGCCCCAAAACCATGGTGAGATTACAGAGAATAGAGGCTGAAGGAAGACAGAACAACGATAGAGATGAAGGGAGTAAATGGAGATGTAATTAGATGTAAAGAATCAGTTGAGAAAATGTGGAAGATGATGAATGAATATATGGGAATCAAATTGAACTGAATAGCGTAACCAAAACACGTCAATTAAGACATCAATTAGACAACCTGAAGAAAGTTAGTAATAAAAGGGTAAAGGAAATTGAGAAATTGATGAGAGAAAATGAGGTGGTGCAAATCAGATTAGAGAGGAAGTTAAAGATTTATTAAACAATGAAGTGGGAAAACTGGAAGGAAAAAAAATATATATAAAATGAGAGCTTCAAAGAAATATTTGAACAACAAACGGAACACAAAGAAAACATGGAAAAGGAAACAATAAAAGTAATTAATACATAAGAAAACATAGCGCTGCAGTAGAGAAAAAAGAATGCAATAATAGATGGATTAAAAGAAAAGACTATACCTTTGAAAACAAATAAAGATAAAGAGATAAAGAAGAAACAAAGAAAATAGTAAAAAAGCTAAATAATGAGGAGGAAGTAGAGGAGGTCGTAAAGTTAGGTTCATACACAAAAGGGGTTGCTAGTCCTATAAAGCTTACACTAAAAGCTCACCCGGCAACAGAGGAGACCTTAGTGAGGCCTCATAGATTCAGAGATATTGCAAAAAGTATGAATAAAGGAGACAAATTTCTTGAAGTATTGAAGGAAGAGGCAAATCAGAAAAAAAATTATGAGAACGACAGAGGAATAAACAGATTTTTTGAAGTGAAGAACAACAGGATAATGAAATTGTACATAAACAACAGATGTAAATAAATAAAAAAAATAATAATAATAGAACAGTAACATAATGACAATAACAACAACGAAACAACCACCAGAAGTGAAGGATACCACAGCCAAATGCGACTGGAAAAGACCCATACAGATAATAGAAACACCTGTACAATTGTCAAGCACATCCATGGTGGAGGACAAAAACAATCCCTTAACAACCTCGTCGGGTCATAGAGGCATCACACGACCACTCCAGAACACAGTGGAAGGAGACGTGACTACTAATAACAGAAGGTGAGGACAGGATCACCGATGGAGACCATGGACCACACACAAATGGCAAGCACCAGTAACAAGGTGTGGTGAATATCAATCTCTGTCACTGCTTTTTCCTCTACTTTTTCCCTTAAAACACTGATTGCAGAGTACTTATATCTTTTTCATTGTATTGCAATGCGCTCCAACTCCTCGGGCTATCAATTGTATATGCAAGTACACGCCAATCGTAAATAGAAAAATAGGTAGTAAAACGGAGATCATATACGCAAAATATTGTACACCGAGTCATCTTATAATGCAGGTTTACTGTACAATGAAAGAGAGATAAGTAGCCTACAATCACTGTTTTAAAGGGAGAAGTAGAGACCACATACAGCAGAGCAGAGCTAGGCATATGAAAATTAAGGTTTTATTTGCAGCTGTCATCACACAGTATTAGGCCTTTTCTTGGCCAATGTTGTTATTTGCTCATTAAGGAGTCCATAATAACTTTAATTTTCTTTTATTTAATTAACCATGGTCAGTAATTCGTTGTGGGTTAAATTCTGCTGCTGCTACAGCTGTGGTGACTCCATGTTGAGAAGCAAATGTTGACGAGAAACAGCTGTTTGAAAATACTCTCATGATTGGTTACCATTTCCAAAAGTAATTTTGTTACTGGCCATGTGATTGGCAGAATAAGATATGATGCCATATTGGTGTAAAGTTGCCGTACCCTAGAAAATCTTTTTAATTTCAGCAACATAAACAATGGCATTAAGTACGTAGCTTGCATGAATTTCTCATGTGTGTTTCATCTGAGCACAAGAATAGTACTGTAGGTATATATGGTAATCACTGCCAGATAATAATCATGACACATAAAAGAAAATGGTGCATTCTATGGAATGTATGTATTACCTCTGGTAATGCTTAAATGAAAGAGAAAAAAAATCCTGCTTGTATGTTCAGTTCAGTGTAGATGACCAGGAAACACTACCTCAGCCATACACACATCATCATTGGATCACTTCTGATTGGCTAATTATTACAATCCTTTTGCAAACTACATCCACATCTCATAACCTAACCCCCTATGTTTACTGTTTTCCTCTCCCCTCCTATCGCATGGTAATTTGTCGCCTAAAAGCAACCCACCAGTGGTCTGTGACAGTTTCCAGGACAAGCAGTACATAAATAATAAAGTATGTGGCTTAATGTTAATTTGTCTTGCAATAATTAGAAAAAGCCAGTATGTTTGCTTTAATTACACAATTTCTTTAAAATGATGCGATGGAATAGATTTTATATGTATTTAGACTGTATGGGAAAATAATGTTTCCATTACACAAAACTTAAAATACGCACACTCCAGGAACATAATACTCGCATAAATTGAGAAGTCTGTGTATATATATACACATATATATAATCACTACAAATACTTGCTGTAAGTATATAATGAAAACACTGACCAAACATTTTAACAATTAAAACCAGTCATATATTTCAATACCTTACTAAACATAACCATCTAACTAGCTAAAGTTATTCACTGAGGATGTAATGAATAGTATTAAAATGGGAAACATTTTCTATTACAATTTCTATACTTTAGCAGTCAAAATATCTTATGAAAGTACGAACTTGTGCTGTATACCCTGTGGGTCGCAACAAGCAACCAAAAACGGATCTGGGAAGCAGCTCCTCTATTTTCTCAGACAAAAACACAAGGTGCAGAGGAGGGGCAAGTAATGTCTACCGAATCCTAATCACTTTGTCTTGGCTACCACCCGTTAAAGTGGATATAAGTCATGTATATAGATGATAAATAGAAAATGTAAACAGATATCTCATGGTATGGCAATGTTATGAGGCCTTTGTTATCTCTCAGCCCAGTAACATGATACACAGTGTACCTTACAAAGACTGAGACAGTGAAGGGTTACATTACAACTACTGTTCAATTTTGTGATGACAACAATGTGAAAAGACAGGAAGAAGTCATGTGTCTTGTCTTGAAGAGGGAAGAAGAAAATCGATTGATAATTTCCTTCAAAGAATAACTGATGTCTGGTGCCTTACAACAAGATGCATATATAAAGATGTCTTCAATTTACTCCAAAGTTATCACGCAAACTTTTATAGATAGGTGACTGTTTACATTTACACTGTCTCAGAAACCAAACTTTACATTACATTAATACTTGGGCATAACTACATAATGTGCATGTGACACAACATCAGAAATGTGTTATTTATCTAAGTTCTGAGGATCCTATGGAATATAAAACCTATTGTGAAAATGCTAAATTGCTATAAACAGGATGAGACGATGGGCAGAAATGCTCCTCTATAATATGCCTATCTGCCAAATCAAAAGACAAAAGGTGAGAGCACAGGTTATGACAGACTCGGTTAACAATAAAAGATTGCATTAATGTTTCATAAAATACATCATGTACCTTATGTTATTGTATTGCTTGGAATAATATGCAAATGGTAAATGTTCTGTGTTGCAGCCGACCAAGCCCCACCATGTTATTGTAGTGTTTGGTTCACACTTTCCAACCACATACTCTTATTATTTTCTATTCTAATCTAATCTCTTCTAACTAAATGTACACTAACCTAACCTAACTACATTTAACCTAACAGTGGGACTCAGGCACAGGAACGAGTGATTACCGACGTAAGAACTAAACAGTAGTTTTATTTATATATATATATATATATATATATATATATATATATATATATATATAGTGTGTGTGTGTGTGTGTGTGTGTGTGTGTGTGTGTGTGTGTGTGTGTGTGTGTGTGTGTGTGCGTAGAAGGCACCTCATATAACAGTGTCCTTTTCAGTGAGATGGGTGAAACACTGAAATACACAAATTTCACTATCAATACACGGCAAAAAGCAACACTTTGTAAATGTATAATGTCAGTAAGAAAAGTTGAAGTCCCTTAATATATCCTTGCAAGTTTCCTATGTCAACACATCATGTAAGTAAGTTCTGCACAAACATGTTAAGTGACAGGTGACTTTATTTGGGAAAAAATGCATGACAACAAAATAACACTGTCGAAATTAGCTTCATGGGAGCCTGTCCTGTTTGTCACCCATGATGCCATAGGTAACCACGACCCAACCTTCATAAAGCGTCTCAAGTTGCACTTTGCACAGTTAACACCCATGTTTACAGTAAATATGGCACTAAAAGGACCATATTCTGCCTTAATTAGCACAAATTTCACTGTTCTTGATTCATCTGATGTATTGTGGGCCTCCAGAGTGAGCCAGGTCCATGTGTATGTTTTGTTTAGACTCCCAAGTCGCCACCCCGTGTCTTGGCCAGGTAGAGTCCAGCCTCACACCACTCAGGTGGGCGTTACTTTTAACGCCACCCATATACACTTACGTCCCCCAATTTCTCGCCACCGGTAGAAAATTGATCAGAGTTAACAATAATGTACTTACCGGTGGGGTCAGGTGACTGAAAGGAGTCAATCTTGGCCCGCTTGTTGGGCGGTTCGTTCCCCAGCGGCTGCTCCGCCATGACGTCCTTGTTTACAACGCGCTCCTCAACACAAGACCAATGCCTCCACTACACTTCACTTTTACCATGAATCCTGGGCAACAAGCGTCCCCGCGCCACTCATATTGCATCATTACAACTCGATATATCTACCACTGTACTCTAAGTAGGCATCCGCCACGGATCGCCGGAAAAATTGTAACTTTGCGAGGCAGACATCTCCTTGGTGGGATTTCACAACTGAGCTCCACAGCTTCACTGAGCGCGGCACTAGACTTCACGCGCCAAACACGCCAACATCCTTATTGATATTCACATTTTCTTCTCTTCTATGTACAGAATATGCCTCTTGCTACGCTCCTAGTGTAAAATCAGCCGTCCATGTTGACACAAAGTTACATTATCCGGCCACAAAAATATTTTGCGCCGAGTAGTAGTCAAACCAAAATGGCGGCTCACAGTGAAAACTTTTTCTACGCTTGTCAGTGTTTGGGCGAGTGTGGCTGCGCGGGGCAAGGCCTCCCATTGGCCAGGCGGAGTCACGTGCACTGTACCGCCGCGCTCATTGGACGCAACGCAAAGCCGAGAGTGACGTCAAGGGAACCGAGCTGAGTCGAGCGTTAATAGTTGTAAAGCTGACTGCGGCCTCGAGTAGCCAGCTTCAGCATCTTCCCTGCGCAACACAGCTAATACCCGCCATATTTAAACGCATTATAGTAAACAAATCATAGTTTGCAAGTAATAAATAAATGTGGGAGGCGTCACTCACCTACAGTTAGTAAGGGGATACTTTCAATATTCATATTACACTAGAATACCCTAATGAACACAGGTGATGTCAGTTTTCATCAGTAGAATAAATTAAAAATGTATCATGAATTAAAATATATTCAAAATAATGGTAATATTAACTAAATAATGACTAGCCATAGCCATTCGTCACACAGTGAGCCTTCAGCTGAGGAGCAGAATCAGCTGATCGCTCACAAATGTGCTGCAAGTCCAGTTAAAGGGAGGAGAGGGTGACAGTTAAAGGGAGAACTCATGCACACTGCTCACCCACAGATAGGGGAGACAAAGATAGGGCTGCCCCTTCACTGTTATGTCATAGTAGTTTCAAGGTACATCCAAGGGAGTAGAACCATACATTAAACATACATTCAAAAAATATAACACGGACGTGTAGTTCTCTTCACTATCACTTATGGTGATAAGCATTTCACTGAGTTTCTAGACGAGGCAATAGACTTTGTCTCTGATCCGAGTGGAGTGAGCAAGTGGCCTCTGCTGTTGTCCTGTGACCTGACGCTCACCTTATATTTTTACATAAGAACATAAGAATATAAGGAAGCTACAAAAGGCCGTCGGCCTATACGTGGTAGTTCTTGTTACTCCTTTATTACTATATCCACCTCTCATCCCCATCCATATAGCCGTCTAGTCTTCTTTTAAAACTTCCTATCGTCTGTGCACTAATTACCTGCTGATGAAGCAGTCTGTTCCAATCTCATCACCACCATATTCTATTTGTAAACCAAGTTCTGCCTACCTCTTTTCTAAATCTACATTTTTCCAGTTTGAATCCGTTACTTCTTGTTCTAGCCTGGCTACTGACCGTAAGAACCTTTCCTACATCCACCTTATTAAAACCCTTCACCCACTTGAATACTTCAATCAAATCTCCTCTTACTCTACGCCTCCCCACTGAGTGTAATTTCAAAAGCTTCAGTCTCCTCTCATAACTAAAATTACGAATCCCCTCTATCATTTTGGTCATCCTTCTCTGCACTGACTATAACAATCCTATATCCATTCTATAATACGGGGACCAAAACTGTACATCATAGTCGAGGTGAGGTCTGACTAACGCCAAATACAACTTCTAAATAACCTCAGCACTTCTACTTTTAATACTCCTAGCAATGAATCCTAACACCTTACTAGCCCGATACCTAGCCTCAATACATTGTTTTCTTGGACGGAGGTCTGAGCTAACCTGTACACCCAAATCTCTCACATTCTGATATATTCAGTGTTACATTGTTTATGTTGTACCTATTGTTTGGATTTTCCCTACCAACATTCATTACTCTACACTTGTCATGGTTAAATTCCATCTGGCACCTGAGTCTGTATATAACTTTGGTGTCAACACACATGCTTCTGACAATAAGAATTTAAGAAAATAAGGAGGCTGCAAAAGGCCAGTTGACCTACACAAGGCAATGTTAACTATTCTTTCACTTAACCCAACCTTTTCTATAAGATTCTGCAAAGCATTTCTCTGTTTACTCTGTCAAAAGCTTTCTCTATATCTAGAAAACGTAAATATCGGTTACCTCCATCATTTTTTTCCTTCCAATCATTTTATTTACAACAAATACATATTTTATCTACTGCTTTTCTATCCACTTTGAAACCATTCTGTTCTTCACCCAGCAGGCATTTATCGCTAAAATCGATTTGTTTACTTAGGTCTTCCTGAATTTTAACGCAGTTTTCAGTACATATCACTTTAATGCCAAGTTTTGTATCATCTGCTAATTTGGCTACACTTGACAGAAGATTACTCATAAATCATCAACATATATATAAGAAACAGCGTAGATCCCAAGACCGACCCTTGAGGCACACCAGAAGTTACGTTTTGCCAGTCAGATACTTCACCATTTAAAACAAGTCGTTGTAGGCTGTCTGAAAGCCAGTTTCCTCTCCATACACATAGATGGTCGCCTATTCCATGTTCCCGCAATTTAGATAATAGCCTGCTATGAGAAACCTTATCAAATGCCTATGAAAATGTAAATCTCATTATAAGGTTTCCGAACATCTCAACTCGCGTAAACGTCATTAAAAACTCTAACAGATTAGTTATACAAGATCTATTACTACGAAATCCGTGCTGATTTTCTATCATTTGTTTGTTTTACGAAACGTAAACATCTTTTCTCTGATGATCGTATCAAAAATTTAATTAAAACTGATGTTAAACTTAGAAATAGGGATTATATTTGTCCTTTTCATTGCACGAGGTACCTTAGCCTTGGTAAATGATTTGTTGAATTGTTAAATAAAAATGTTATAAGACTTTCTAACTGTTGGCAAAATTCTTTTTAAGTATCCCCGATGATACTTCATTAGGACTAGTGGACTTATTAGAATCGATTTTTATTTTTTATTTTATAGTCTAGGATATATCAAGCATTTCTTTGTCACACTCATAGAATATGTTCAGTTGAGTAGGGATAACTACGTTATGTTGTTAAAGAACAGTATGGAATTTTCTTGACTTCATGAGAGATTTTTACTTCATACTCGCGTTTTTTTTCTTACCTCATTTTCGCACATTCTATTGAGATTAACATAACTATTCAAATCTGAGGTTGACTGTAAAAATTATATATATTGTATATATATTGAATATATATAATTATATATATATATATATATATATATATATATATATATATATTATCAGCATTTTTTGTGTGTTTTTTGTAAGCAGTCGTTCATAATTATGGTTAATTACAAAAAAAAAAAAAAAGCTGATAAGAGAAAGACATACAAAATATATAAATTTACAGTCAACCTCAGATTTACTTACTTGTCTTACTTGTCGATGGTTCTGACATATTAGTCACGGTCAACTTGTTAATCTCAACAGAACGTGCGATAATGAGCTAAGAAAAAACGCGAGCATGAAGTAAAAATCTCCCATGAAGTATAAAAAAAAAAAAAAAAACCTATGAAATGAATGTGGGTTATATCAAGCATTTCTTCGTCTGACCCATGCAATATATATGTTCAGCTGGAAAGGGATAACTGCGTACTTTCCTCAATAAAGATGATACTGAACGTTTAACTCAGAATGGAAGCCATACCATTGTCATCGCTGATTCATTTAGTATTGTGTGGGCTTGCATAATTTGTTACGGTTTATTTGCTTCTTATGTAACTGAAGAACATTATGGGATATTTTTTTTATTTCGTGGGAGATTTTTACTTCATGCTCGCGTTTGTTTTTTCTTATCTCATTTTCGCACTTTCATTTGAGATTAACGTAACTATTAAAACTAATCCTTCCTCTACTATTATAACCATCATTGTTCCATATATACCCCAAAAACATAGTACCACTCAACAACCCTCTACTCTGACCCCTCCCTCTTCTATAACCCAGACTGTCCTCTCTTCCTCTCACCCACACCAACGCCCATCCACTATCACTAATCACCCTCCATTATCCAACCTCTTTGGTATTTGCCGATGGAACAAATACTTTCATATCCCTGCTCTTGTTCCATACTCCATACTCAGAAAACAGTTCCTAATTAAGAAATGCATTCAAAGACAGGTGGACAGGGTAACCTTCCTCACACGACGTCATTGTTGATAATCCCAAGCTCAACCTATGCTCACCCTCAAAGATTTTATTCGCATTAACTTACACACTCACTCACTTATAGTAATTTAGTGACACTTCTGAAATTTGATATTTGTCTTGTGTATTAATCCAAGATTCAGTTAACATTAGAGAGTCGGCGTTTTCGGCATTCGCATGAATCATTAAATGATTATGTTTCAACATAAGATACTTTTTACGTTAGTGTAATTATTGTATAGTATACTAATTTGTTCAGACGCTTTAAGGATGTACTTAGTACTCTTCTGAGCTTCATATGATTCTAAACCTCTTCACACCTACCTGTCAATGGGAGACATCCCTGTCATTATTTCATACTGGTGTAATGCACTATTGTACTACGCGAAAGAACGTTATCTCAAGTTTGTTTATCTAATCAGCAGACAGATAATATTTTTTACATGTATTTGTATTGTAGTGACGGGACAGTTAACATCGATCAACCTCCACTTGGTGATCATTATGGTCTGATTGGTAAGGTGTCGGTAAGTTGAGTGTCCGTTCAGGGATTCGAACCCCGACCGCAACCCTGTCATAGACTCCTTTAGATATTTTTTTCAGTATTTACCTATAATGTCTGTCATCGCCCTTACTCAGCCCGAATCGCGTGCACACAACACTACTCGCCACTAGCCACACTCACTGACCTCTGAGACATTCAGCACGGCCTCTTAACCACAGCCGTACAGCAAATATTCCACTTCTGACACCAGTGTAGCGATCACTCCTATCCAGCTGGTGGCAGAAAAGGCGCACAACCAGGGCATGTAGTACGGTATGGTACGTTTTTTCGTAATTCGTACCACAGATTTTTACCGTACCGTAATTTCGTACAGTACCTGGGAAATCCTTTCGTACCGTACTAGTACGATGAATTACCGTACCATAATTTCGTACAGTTTCCGTACCTTTTTTTTTTTTACGTTGCAATTTATAGGTTCACTACTGCTTCTGTAGCACAATAGCAGACTGCAGCGGCAGCCTCACAGGCCGCAGCCCTTACTGTCCTCAGTGTTCTGACCTGAACTGATGAGGATGGAGGCTGCCTGTCACGTAGAGTTCTGTTCACAACTGAGCAGTGAGCACTGAGGGTGAAGGGAGGGGTTAAAATGTGTTGTCACGTGTCAGGGGTGACTGGGTCAAGGGTAGGTGATATCAGAGCAGAGGTCAAGGCTGTCGTGGTTGAAGGTGTACTTACCAACTGATTGAAAGGAAAGATAGGCCTTATGTGCGATAGGCAGAGGTGGGCAGGTGGGAGCACCGCTGGGACATGGCTGGAATTAACGCCTCCGTGAAATGACCTCAAGTCACCTGACTCATCTCATTAACCTCTGCTAATCCTTTATGCCCACACACCTGATTGATTTGGGCGGTGGTCTGTGTGAGCGGCTGGGCGCTGGGCTGGCTAACCTCTGTATTCACTCAACTGGGTACGGAAATGGTACGGTTAAGTACGAACAAAAATATCGTACTTTCGTATCGTACCGAACTTGAAGGAAAATATCGTACTGTAATATCGAACCGTACTTACATCCCCGAAAAAACCGTACTGTACCGTAATATCGTACCGAACCGTACCCTTACTACATGCCCTGGCCACAACACAGCTGCTGGCATGAAAGTCCGGTGTCCCGGGAGGAACAGGCAATGGCTTACCTGTGGATGCATGTGCAACTTCAGAAATTCTCCACTAATTTCCCACAAGCAGCGTCACTACAGAAGAGTCCTCCACACAGCCTCACACGGACTTTGTGGGGACAGACCGGAGGTTCACACAGACTTCGTGATGAAGGCAGAGGTCACACAGCTTCACACGGGCTTCGTGGGGCAGGCAGAAGGTCACAACACCATACGGACAGCAGTAACAGGGAGTGCGTCATTCTCCGAAGTGAGGCGGGCACACAGCCACACACAGGCGGCCGCCGTCTAACACAAATGACGTCAGCCTTCGCGCCAAAAAACAGCAGATCCCCGAATGGAGAGGTCGCAGGCCTCTGTAACAATATAGTTTCTTTAATGCATCAACTAAGTAATGATACGGAAGATTGGTAAGAAGATGGGTTCCCCAATATCCCGCCACCAACCGCCCTCCGGCCTGCTTGTTTTCGATTATTTATTATTTTTTTAAAAATATTTCTTGACCTAACTTAACTTAACCTTTTGCAGGAAGAGTGCTACAAATAACAGCAAGTTACAAGGTTACACATGTGCTTATCAGGGAAAATATTGTCTGAGGGCCTTAACAAACACTACTAGCATGCACAGGTGAGGCAATTAACACTTATAAGCAGAAAAATGTGGTTTCTAGGTTTTACCAAAGTTTCTTTAACTTTTTTTTTATGGAAATTTTGAATAGTACACAGTATCCACTTGTGCACACGTGAAATCAGAAGGGGAGGGTCTGAAACAAATGCTTTGCCGCAGAATTGAATCCCAAAATCAGTCGAATCACACCAGCAAAAAACTATTTTCCTTCAATAATTACTTGATAACCTTTTCTTGCAAATAAACAAATAGAAAAACATAAATCAAATGCAATTTAAACAATAAAAAAACTTATTATCACTAGTAATGAATAAATTAGTGGTCAAAAGATAAGGGAGAAAAAAAGAAGTCATATGTAAGAATATCTAAGATACCCCTTAAAAAACAGTTTTTGTTAGTGTTCACTAGATAGCAGCACTATCTCTAGTCTCCAAACTTTAACCTTTAACAAGACTTCCTCTATGTAGTGTGTATATATCTTGGTAAATAGTGACTGTCGACCAAAGAGGCTGAAGGATGGATCCGTCAACTCCACAGCTCTCACCTAGTAATATTGGGTTAGTACATGCAAACATGTCTTCCACTTCTTGGCGTCATCATTAGTGTGTAAGAAGGTGTTTGTCATTAAGGTGGTGGTATTGACCAGGGTGATGTGCATGTAGCTTCTAGTGGTTCACCTGTCTCACTGCGAAGGACACCTACATGTTATATGACACTAATGACAGGCCATCTGCACCCATAACACACAGCTATATGGTTTTGGTAAATTTCCAGTTTCACCCAACCAACGATTTTCTGATGCACCTTAAGTTTTTCTAGATAAATATTCACAAGGCGACCTATTCGATATCTCCTTACCTTTATAATGCACTGCAAACTCAACCTCAGATACTTGTTTAGATCACCTCAAACAGTTATGCCGCTGAATTACAGAAAAAAAAAAGAATTTTGCAGTGCATTATAAAGGTAAGGAGATATCGAATAGGTCGTCTTACGAATATTTACCCAGATGGCCTTCATTATCGTAGATTTGGTTTGGTTAGGTTAGAATATGTTAGGTTATAGCATACTGTAACGTGTTTTTATATGGGTTAGCTTAGAAATAAATAAGGTAAATATTAAGAAATCTACCAGTCTCAATATTAGGAAGTACACCAGTTTCACATTGCTGGACGAAATTATTTTTTTCTGGTAGATTTTGATCTGTTTTAAATGAATCTGATAGTTATTCCCGTCACAAATCATTATGTTGTTTTTAATGCCCCCCGCCCCCGTGGCACCCTATTTAGAACTCTTCCTCTACTCAGCCATCAGATTTCTGTATGTAACAAGAGATTTATGTGCTCTTTGTCCAGGTTTTCACACAGCCTTTTAAATATTCTTGGAGTGAACTGGTCTTTGTTTAATAAAGTTGACCATTTTTGTAGCATCAAAAACTTTTTTCAATTCGCCTCCAAGAGATTTTGAAATCAACATTTCTCCGTGAAGAAGGCAGTGTGTTGAAATAACATCAGGAGCCAACTATTGGTGGGGCACCATCAGTACAGATGCAACACAATTCTTCCTGGAGAGGCCTCTTGTTTCCAGATATGAGGACAAAATATTGAATATATCTATTCCTTTGCTTGTTTCAGGCAGTTCTTTGCAACATTAAGAAGTTTTCTAGAATTTCAAGTTCATTGACGAGTCTTACCAAAGCTACAACATGACGTTTATTGGTAAGATCTGTTGATTCATCAACTTGGATGAAAAAACTGCTATTTTTCAGTTATCACACAAAAGCTCTTCAACATCATGTGACATGTCATCAATATGTCAACTTATTATACTGTTTCAAAGTGGAATGTTTTAAGTTTCTTATACTGCATTTTGTCCCAGCATTTAACCCACTTTAATTTTTCATGCTGGATTATTAGGTTCTCACAAACTGTTTAACTTTTTATTTTCTGTCCAATGAACGTGTTAACTCACTGACCCATTCTGCTACTATATTAGGATGCCATTGTTTCAGGAAAGTTTCAACCTGTTATTATTTCCATTCTCTTAGCTCCTTTCTATTTAGCAGTTGGCAATCCTTCTGGTCTGACCTCTTGAAAAATAAACTTTGTGCAGTTAAACCATCCGTCTCTCTTTGGTCAGACCCATGTCACAAGAATAGATGCTGGGAGACTGCACTTACACAATTACATATTGGTCACACCAACCTCACTCACTCTTATCTTGATACACTCCCCACTGACCCTTTGTATAACTTATAAGACGCCCTCTCTCTGTATCACATTTCTTTTTTATTTTTGTCCTTGTTACACTGCTGCCCGAGCTGCAGCTTTCATTCAACTGATTTATGCCGACTCCCCCCCCCCACACACACCATGATATTTCTACAGAATCACCACATTTCTACTTAGACAACATAATTTTCTTCCTTTGATCCTTCTTCATTAGATCCAACCTTTTTTTGACTATAACTAACTGTTCTTTCTTTCTCCATCATCTCTTTGCTATACCATCTGACTTTTAGCTTAACCTAGCGCAATATGACTTCTGATGTCTGGTGTTTACTCTTTTTGCATTAACTAATTAACTATTGCAACTCACTAATGTAATTTTTGTTTGTTTCAGGAGTTTTGCATATCTGACTGTGAAAGACCGACTACCTGTGATACTGACACGCATCATTGACTACTTACATAGAGAAAGAGTATTACTAGGATTAAGATATGGAGAGGTAAGAGTTTCTTTTGATAGAAATCGTATAAATGTGTAAAGTTTGAAACCCTTTTCCAGTTTTGTGATTTGCAAAATCTGAAATCATATTGAGAAACAGGTGCAAGACATGGAAAAAACAACAACTCAGTAGTAAAGAACAAAATGCTATGGTAGATACCATTAATGCAGTACATCACTAAATATCTGGAAGCAAATAAAGTAAGGCTATCTAACAATATTCTTCTAGCTTCTGGCTATCAGCTTTCTATATTTTAACGTTACTGGTATTTTGATTTCATTCTGGGGTCATCAAGGAACTAGTGTGTCAAACAGGACTGTTTAGATACTAGCCTAGTGCCAGTAACCTCTATCCCAAGGCCTACAAAAACCTAACCATCAGGGTGTAAGAAGCTGGATTAGTTTTGGAGTTTTTTGGGGAAAGAAGTGCGTCTTATATGGCGGGAAATATGGTTTATAACTGTGTGTATATGTGTGTGTTCTTACCTAATTTTTACCTAATATTTTTTCAGGATTGAGTCAAGCTCATTATGTCCCATCTTTTAATATTGTTTTATCATATTGTAAACACAACTTCTTCCAGTAATCTATTGCTCTGTCTATCCTTTACCCATGGCGCCGGTAGGCTTAATGGAGGCCTTTGATGGTCAGCCTCCGCCCGTTAGTAGCGCGGGTTAGATTTTTTAAGT
This sequence comes from Metacarcinus magister, assembly GCA_029783475.1. Classification (NCBI taxonomy): domain Eukaryota; kingdom Metazoa; phylum Arthropoda; class Malacostraca; order Decapoda; family Cancridae; genus Metacarcinus; species Metacarcinus magister. The sequence continues at coordinate 2,540,179 of JAPQNM010000040.1, forward strand.
GACACCTCGTTTCTTATTGAGAGGCTCATGCTGCCAGCGGAAGCTGCTCGAGCATATAGCTTTGCAGTCCCATAGAGGATAGTGTTATGGCAGCATGTGGGTGTTCTTAGGCCACTCTGGAAAGCTGAATTTTTTTTAACATCTTTCCTCAATCTTTTCTTATACAATTTCTTGCTTTGTCATCTTGAAGATGATTGTCTTGGTACTACCGTATTTTGCGCCGTATAACACGCACTTTTTGTTCATTCATCATTCTGTTGCATTGCATCTCATTTGGTGAGCTGAATTTTTTGTCCTAATTACATGCCAAATGTGAGAGCTGTATATTACAGAAATGTCAAGTCTTTAGGAAATTAGGTCTGCAAAATTTATAATAATATTCCCTTTAAATACCAGAATTGTTACTCTTTTTCAAGATTTAAAAAATATTTTCCAGGATGCTCAAGAAGGTTGCAAGGAAGTTGTGGGTCGCTTGTCTCAAATGAAGAATGAGATGCAAACGAACAAAGACTTGTGGCTCTTACAGGCTCCTCAACCCGACAACCCTTATGGTACAGCATTTGTCATTTTGTTATATTTTGTTTTTAACAGATTATACAAATTATAGATAAATGCTTAACAATAGATATTCTTCACTAGCATTTAAAAAAAAATTCCTTGTTCATTATTTTCCCAATGACTAAAGTGGTAATATTTGTCTGCTAAATTTTTACACTAAATCCTTGTTAAGTCAGAATGGCAATGTCTCTGGAATTTTAGAAATACGTATTATAGTTTGGAATATTGTATCTTATAGGAAGAAATAGACAAAGTCACAAAACACAATATGAATAGTCTTACATTTTCTCAAGATTTCTTCTTCCACTCACACATTTGTGCAATGGTGAGCCACTTCATTCTTCCTGTGGGTGTGAGGTCATGATGTGGATCTCCCATCCACTTGTTCCAATGTTCTTGCATGTTTTGTTTAAATGGCTTATTCATAGACACATCTAAAGGCTGCAGTTAGCTCGTCAGTCCACCAAGAATGACAGCTAACATGGTTTTCAATTCTCCCACCTTCTTTTTAATGGCTTCAGTACTATGGGCTCTAAACTGATCCCAAACCAGAAGAGATGGCATCCACTAGGACGCCTTGCCCATATAATTTATAACCAAAGTTTCATTCCAGCTTTGTCCATCCAGCCTTTTGGGTAGACACGAACAAATACACCTTTTGAAATTTTTTATTTAAGCTCAGTTTTTTTTTTAAATATAAAAAGCGGTGTCAATTTTGTGCCATCAGCCCAACATGCCAGAACTACTGCATACAGTCTCTGCCAAAAGTCTGTACGCCTTCTGATGCAACAAACATAAACAATGTTAAACAATAATTTTATGTTAATAGAATGGATACTTACAAATATTTAGTACTTCAAGGGTCTTCCTTTCTTCTTCAGGCACTTTTTGAGATGTTTTGGGACAGAATCTGCTAAGTTTCTTAAATGTTGTGGGTCAGTATTCTGCAGAATTCGTTCTATGAGTTTGAAATTGAGAATGTGGTGAGTAGGGAATGAACATGAATATCTTGCAGTGATGGGCATGAAAATTCCTTGGTGTTGTTCTCTGGGAGTTTGTTTTTTAAGAGGTTATTATGAACACAAAAGATCTTTCTACCGCAAAATAAATTTGTAACTAGAAGCTTTAATGCCATTGCAGCGGCAGTGAAGGCATATCAGTCTGAACTCTCCTAGCTAAGCAGCTTTAATTTGAATTTTGCCTCTATAAAGTGTATGTGACTGTGCTGTAAAGGGTGGACTCATTCCTACTTATTCAGGTGTGCTTGTTAGTAATTTGGCATTGCTTTATAAGCAGGAATTATGGTATGGACAGTTATATTTATTATATTTGCACATACAGGAACTAGATAGTTGAGATTTCCCTTTACGTGTACATGTATTTGTGGATAATGTATGTTCAAGAATGCAAATTTTTTAACTTTAACTCTTAAACTTTTCTCGGGACCTGGACCTTATTTTGTTTTTTATGAAGATTTCTTTACAGATGATTCAGAAATGTGGAACCATCAATTTGAGAGATATGTCGACAAACACGGAGTGCCTCCTAAATGGTTTGCAGCATCGTGGTTGTACGTCGAGTGTTATATGTATGCTCGCATCCATGAAGCCCTTTTTCTTTGGTAAATACTAATTATTTTGTTTTATTGTATGCTGTGCTCATTTCTGTTCAAGTGTTCATCTAGGAAACATAGTCAGATTTATTGTTTGTTATTCAACTGTTATGGCAATATCCACGTCTTCTTGGATAAAACCTTTGTATAAGGGTCATCGCAACGGTTCTTTCGACGGCTGAATCTTGTTTCCTTCAAGTATCACTTCACACAATGGATTCTCCATGTTTATGGCCTTCCCCAAATCACATTTCCTTACCCTCTAGACAAAATGACAATTCTAAAGAGCCCAGAACCCTATATAACTATAACAAGGCTTGTTTTGAATAGAGAGAATCTGGAAGCGTCTGGAAGCGTCCATTTGTTTACAGTAATGGAGATGAGGTGTCTAACAAGTATATGTGGAGTAATACGCATGGGATGTCAGCCAGGTGTATAGTTACATGTTGATCATAGTACATATAATGCTAATAATAATAATAATGATGCTCTTGACAGTTCCAAGTGATTTTAATTTTTTATAGAAACTGATAATTGTTAAGCATATCTAAAGTTGAGACAGAGGGAGCGCAGTTCACAATCTAGCAACCTCTCTAAATGCTGTCATTGTGTGGCTCAAACCAATGTGCTGCCAGGCCCAGAATGATAGACCTGGCGAAACTGGCAGTTGCTGCAGGCAAGCAAGACTATTGTGACCATAGATATGTGCACATATTCATATATATATATATATATATATATATATATATATATATATATATATATATATATATATATATATATATATATAAAACGTTACACGTAGCTCTATATGTTGCATTTTTCTAGGCTATGTACAACGTTTTAATGACTTCATTAGTTATAAAAGAAGTAAAAGCCTATTTGTAGAGGAATTATGATTATTTATGCAAGATAAATTTGCAATAAAATTTTTATTTTTCAGTAATTCCTTAAGGGATTTTGATCCTTTTGAAGAACAGAAGCAGAAGAGTGTAGAGGATTCTCATCTAGCAATTGAAGCTCTTACAGAAAATTTGGTGACTGTATGCGACACCCTTTCTTCATTGACCGAAGATCATCAGAAACAACACGTTTTGAAGTTCTTTGAGGTACCTGTACTATGTGATCTTTAATGTCTTGAGTCATTTAATAGCTTTGTCTGGAAAAGATACCATATTCTCCTGCTGACTTAATTTTACACATAGAACTTGGTATGCTAGAAAAAAATCTTTACGACATTTATGTATTGTCAAACCAATTGATAAAATTTCAGGAACATTTTTAGTCATCATCATTGGGCATAGAGCAAGAAATATCGCAAAACAAGCCAAATACACAATCTACTTCTATGGGATTTCTTTTATATATATATTATATAATTTCCACTAAGTTAAATGATTATCAAACAAAGTTAGAAATTCTGGCACAATAAAGATAAATAATGATGTTTTGAGGTTGCTTTGGGAGGAGTCTTGAACTTGGACTTGGGTTAGGAGTCACCCAGTATAGACTGTTGGTGTAGCCTTTAGATCGGCATTCTCCCACACACCTGCTGGAAGAAACAAGAAAAAGGAGAAAAAAACTAAGTTTTCCCTCCCTATCTCTGCCAGTATCACACTTATATTGTTCCCCATAACTAGGTGGCACTCTGCCTCTCATTCATGTATCTCATCTCGGCCAGAACTTTCATTTGGGCACAGTTTTGGCCCTCAACATATACTTATATCACAAGTAGTACCTACTTAATTGTTTTCGGGCTTTGCCAGATAAAACATTAGTCTCTATGGAAACTGGAAAGTTTAAGCATCTGCTACATTAAGGCTTTGCTTTAATACTCACTGTATCAATTCTCAATCCTTTGGAATGACCATTCCCTAAAGTAGTATATGTTGTCAAATTAGTGGCTTAGGTGCAACAGGAAACTATCGTATATAAACTTTTGTCTCTCCATATGAGGCATCTGGCATCATAAGGACAACCAAGCCATTTATATACAATTTTATTACAAAAGGTATTGTTTTATACCATTACCAATGGTATGGCATCAATGAAGATGCGAAATCCACTTTGATATATTCTGATCTCAAACCATAAAATTTCATTTTAAATTTTGGCACATTTCCAGTGATGGTGTCTCTTCTCTGAGCATCACTTGTCAGACTCTGCTTAGTTAATGACATGCCAACTCTCATTCTACCATACTTGCGTTCTATTCTTCTTTGCCAATCATAAGGTATTTTACATGACTATATGACTACAACACAACAAAAAACTCTAAAAAACCTTCACCAAATAACAGGCGAGGCAAGTCCATCTGTGCCTCCATATGCCTACTGGTGCCAACGGTCAATGATATAAAAAAATTTTTTTTTAAATAATATATATATATATATATATATATATATATATATATATATATATATATATATATATATCTAATATATAATTGTCAAATTCTGTGTGTGTGTCTGTCTGTCCGTATGTTAGCAGTAAAATCTATCTAAATGTGGTCGGATCAAGCTGAAACTTGGAGGGGGTACTCAGTGGGACCCCCTTTGTGTCTTCCCGGGCAACGCCGGGTACTCTGCTAGTATATTATATACATATTTACTTTTATTTCAGGTTTGCCTATGGGGTAACAAGTGTGATCTTAGCATAACTGGTGGTGCTGACTGTTCCCAAGGGGAAAATATACTTTCATCACTGGAAAAACTGAGAAGTAATATTATTGTGAATGACTCCAATATGTTATGGCAGTTCTTGACATCTCTTCCAGAAGACCAAAGAGACATTGGTAAGATTAAGAGTGTACATTTTAACTTAATTGAGTTAATATTTCAGCTTTTTTGTTTGCTTTTTGAAATGTTCAAAACAATAATTTAAAATTTTTTTTATTGTTGTTGTTCCTTAGGCTGCATTGGGGAACAGCTCTGAGCTCCTGAGATAGGCCATGGTCTGAACCAGGTTTTCCCACAGAACCTTCATTTATTTTGTGTTGTTGACGTGTATGATTATTTGGAGTGCAGTCTTTTGAAATATGTTTGCTTGCGTGTGGAATGATGTGCAGTATTCTGGACATGCATCTGCAATGGACCTACCCAGTCTCTTCTGATAGCTCAGAAGAGCTGAGTGGTGTTCACACGGCAGCCTGGCCAGATGGACTCTGTCCTCATAGGGAAGGGAGGATTCAGAACGGTGGATGTCTGGTGGCTGTGCAAGCAACTGAGTTATGTCATTGAGTGATTGGAAGGAGCAGTGGATGCTATGGATGTGAATATGCTTTTGAAGGCTGGTTATGGGGAGGACAAGGTGGTAGTGATGTTGATATTCGTGTGTGATAATGTGTGCCAGGTGTTGTTTTGATGTTTCATGGTGTAAGAGGGTGAGAACTTTGGTTTGATGTTGTAATTGGTCTGTAGGTGTGGAAGCTGTACATTCTTTAATGATTTTCAGGAGTTTGTTTTGTATAGTCTTTAGGTGTTGTGATGTGTCTCAGTGAGGTTAGAGGCCCAGGCAGGTCGTGCATAAGCAAGCACCGAGTTTACATTGTTTGTATTCTGTGGATGTGGTTTCTTTGCAGTGTTTCTTTGTGGTTCAAGTAGTGTATTGGGAAGTGATCTGAAGGCTAAAATTAAGTCTTGGTATGCATATGTTTGTGATAAGAAAATGCTATGTATTGGAAAGGGGAAAGGGTGCAATGCTTCATGGGCGTTTATATTAGGACAAAATATTATATCAATAGTAAAAGGAGAGAAAGATTTGGGAATGGTAATACAGAACAACTTTTCACCAGAGAAACAAATAACTAGAATATTTGGTGACACATTCAGGATGCTGAGAAATATACGGATGGCTTTTCACTTTGTAGATGAAGATATAATGAGAAAAAATTTAACTAAAATGATTAGACCAAATGTGTAATATGCAGAAGTAATATGGTCCCCACACAAGGAAAAGCATGTGTTGAAATTGGAAAAAATACAGAGAATAGCAACCAAGATGGTGCCAGATATGAAAGACCTAACATATAAGAAAAGATTAAAAGAAATGTATCTAACAACACTAAAAGAAAGAGGAGACTTAATTACAATATATAAATTAATGAACAACCTGGAAGAAACAGATAGAAAATGTCTAATATTGAAAAGAAAGGGAGAGGCTAGATATTTGAGGGGACAATTTTGCTTGAACGATACAAAAAAGTAGTTTTCCCCAAAGAAGTATATATACTTGGAATGGACTGAAGGAAGAGGTGATAATGAATGGCAACTTTTAGTAATCACATTTAATTAAGACACACCAATTGATTTATGTTTATTTGTACTTTTTTTTGAGCAAATAGAATAAGAACAAAACAATGCAACTTGACAGGAACGCTTTATCCACTGGAGATCAACACTTTATGGATTAAAATGTCTCCTGTCTAAAAGTCCCTTAAACCATTCCTTCCTCATTTTTTGCTACGACATGGAAATGTTAATAAACCAATTGCAAGGTAATTTGGTGTAATTTTCTAAAGAAATAAGAATTGTCCATTATTGTGTTTGTCTTTTTTTTAGTGCTGGTGCTTGATAATGCTGGCTTTGAGCTTGTTTCGGATCTGTGTTTGTTGACTGTCCTGATGGAAGCAGGTCTCACAACCTCTGTCACCATCCATGCCAAGACTCGGCCATGGTTTGTCTCTGACACTATGGAGAAAGATCTGAGATGGACTCTAGATAAACTCAGGTATGTTTGTGTGTATTCAAATTAGTTATTGCATCCACTGTATTCCTAGTGGGTTGTAAGAGCAACCAAAAGGAACGTAGTGAGGGGTCTGGGAAGTCTCACCTATGTATTCTCTCCTACTAAAAGATAAGGTGCAGAGGGGGATGAGAGAGTGGTTTCTCAAACCCTAAATGCCTTGTCTTAGCTACCTCCTTTTAACCCCTAGGCTGTGGGAGTTTTCGATACGTACGCCGAAAAGAGCTTGTTTTCAGTCATCAATTGTGCATTTTTCATGCCTTTGTCATGTTAAACAGAACAGCAATAGACTCATCATCCTTCACCTTTAAATTGAAAATAACCTGAAATCTTCAGTTTGAGAGATGTATTTGTGGCAAGGTGAGGAAGAGGTGTAATTTTCAGCATGAGAGCGCTTTGTATTCGGACAGCTATCTCAGTGTATGTGGTGGGGGTACCTTCCCAGACGATCTCCACTAATTTATCTGCACTTGCTTCCCTAACTCAAGTTCCTTATCTCCCTTCCATTTCTTTCCCCCTCCCCATCTTCTTTTCTCCCTTCTCTCCCTCCATCCATTCCTTCTTTCCCTGCTATCCCTCCTCATTAACCTCCCTCTCTTCCTTCCCTTGCATCATGAGGCACTAGTTCAAAACAGCTATTATCACTGTCTTCTCCACTAACATCACTTCTAAGGCTAGGTATCTCCCTCTTCCTGCCTTGGAATCCCACCACTGCAATTCCCTTAAATAGTTGGCATCTTTATACAGGCAAAGTAAAGCTGCAGACTGAACACATGAATGTCAGTTCATATTTTGAAGATGAACTATAAGATTGATGAAAAAAGTTGAGCATTGTGCTTTTTGGTAGAAACTTAGCTGATGAAAAACATGATTCAGCTTTTTTGTCCCTTATGTGAATGTACAGGTTATTTACCATCTAGTAAATATGGCAGAAGAATCTTTAAATCTGTTGATTAAATCTGTAAATTATCTTTATCAGAAGATGGATAGACTTGTACATATAATGTCAGCATTAACAACAAATCCTCCTTTTGTTTTATGGTTCAGATTAGAACATGCGTAGTAGGACCAGAGTAAAGTTTTGTAACAAACTGATGATACAATATATTTCTGAAAATAGCACAAAACACAAAAGTGCTTCTAAAAAATACCTTTGTTAGAATATGAATGTATTCCAAAATATAACTTACTTTGTTCTAGGAGTAGTCCTGGATCTGTTGGTCAAGTTGTCACCAAGTGGTCAAGTTATCTCTCAGATGGTCGGTGGAAGATCTGCAACAATAAGTTTTGGACAACAGGATATGACTATACTGAAATGATCAAAGTTGATCCAGATCTTTATTCACAACTGAGTAAAGCATCTTTGATTATTTTCAAGGTAGGTAATGTATGTTAGACAAAGTTTCAAAAATTAATAATACACTATCATGCATCATTATCATCATCATCATCATCATCATCATCATCATCATGTTTGATCCATGCTCTCCTCTAAGGATTATATCCTACTGAGTGAATCATGCTGTTCAAACACACACACACACACACACCACACAACACACACACACACACACTACTACATTTAATATGCATAAATAAACACATGATAAGACTATAATAGTGAGTTTTAGTAATTACCTGTATATGTACTGTAGTGCTGAGTATCATTTATTTTTTTTATTTTCCATTTGATAACACATAAACTTCGGTTTTTATTACTCCAATTGATTAAATAGTACATTATGTAATTACAACTTGTTCTCATCTCACTTTATCCATTCAGTATTAATGTTGATGTATTTTCAGGGTGATCTGAATTATCGTAAATTAACTGGAGACATAGAGTGGGCAACAGACACCAAATTTGAACATGCCCTTCAAGAATTCCGTCCAGCCCCTCTGTTAGCAGTGCGGACAGTGAAGGGAGGCCCAGTGGTTGGACTTCTTCCAGATCAAAACAAAAGCATTTCCAGTGTGGATCAAGACTGGAACATCACTGGAGACTATGGAATGATCCAACTTTGTACTTTCTCTTGATCAGATATTTTCCCAGCTAAAAGCATAACCATACACTTTTTTTGCATTAGATATAAAAGAAAACATTACAAAATAAAACATTTGTAATCAAACATACTGACAATGAAATTGTACTTTTTATTATTGATTGATGTTTGTTTCTTTCCTTTTACTAAATTTTGTAAATACAGATTGCCAAAGTTTAACAGGAACATCCATTCTGTTCTGTTAGGGGTGGATGTCAATAAAAGGTTGTTGATTTGAATTATATAAATACCATCTTTAAATATCCAACTTCATAATCATAATACAGTGGAGTTTCTTTTATCTGAAAATCACGGGACTTTCAAAGTTTAGTTTAATCAATTTATTGGGACAAAAGATATTACAATAATATGTAGAATACAAGGGAACAGTATTGTACTGTTAACCACGAGTTAACCAGAAACTTGAGAAGTTTATCTTTCTGTTTCTGTATGTCATAGAGAGTGGTTGACCAAATATTGTATTCTTTCATCCACACATTTCTGCTTGCACTATGTTCCATCTTGTATTTCTATTTTCTGTTTTAGAGTAAGCACAACTATTCCTCTTATATCCAACTGAATTAGCTTTAGGAGGAGCCATCACGATAAATTTCACAAGATATGTTCCTTAATTACGAGACACCCAAGCACAAACACAGTCAATGCGGAGCGAGAATTGAGAAACGATTAAAATTGGGCTGCCTGCTGTGGAGAGAGAGACGTTCCGCAGACTGTATACTGGGTGGGTATTGGACAGTGGCTGCAATGTTTGAGTCGTGCGGCTGGCAGTGCAGAAGGTTCCAGCGCATGTGTAGAAGCGATGACGCTTGAGTGGTGAAATATTTCATCCTATTGAAATAAAACGTTCCGTCTGCACTCTCTGTCAGGCGCAAGACTCATTCGCTCAGCATGACACTGACCCTTAGCTGCTCACTAGCGGGGCCTCTGAAATATACTAGGTCTCGAGATTTTCAGTACATTGAAATGTACTCTTACCAGATATTACCAAATTACCAGATAATATTAAGGAAAACTGAGACTACTATCGTGTTCCTAATACATTGATGCATATCATGAGCATAAAATAGCTACAGTAAGACTACACCTATATTAAGACAAAGGAAAATTGAATAATGCATAAACATTTTTCTCACATTTTTTGCTTAAACTCGCTGTAACTCCCTTAGTTTTACTCGTATTGAATTTTCAATCACTGATTCTAAATCTGCACACTTTTCCGATTCTTATGATATGTAACAAGTACTGATAAAAAATATATTAGGTGGTTAAAATGGCCCAGTAAGTAAAACTAACTGGCATGTGACGGAACAGTTAGATCTATAGGGAATATTAAGCCCAGAAGTCAGGCCCAGTAGGCCCGGCTCCTCCACTGGCCCCTTGAATTGCTCACTGTGCCCAGTGACTCCATGAAGACATCTGGAACAACCACGCCTCCCCAGGCGAATGTCCTCTGCTCCAGAGTCACCACATCCCGGCATGATTTCCCCTCCATGGTGCCATCCACCTCGACTGCCATGGCTCCAGTGTGGCTGCCTGGGGTCACGGGACTGTTGACTGGTTCTTGTCTCTCCCGCCCCGCTCACAGCACTTTCCACGTGCCCCTCGGTCTCCGCCTTCACCTCTGTGAGAGAGTGGACAGCTCATCACGGAGACTATCGCACTGTTCACTTCCTACCTGTCGCTCTCGTGCTCATTCCCTGTGCGTCCACTTCACTGCGTGCGCTCGCCGGCGGCACAGACTCGTCCTCGCCTCGACCTTCCATCACGTCCGGTTCAACCACGGACCGCTACATCACTGTTCTGAGTCACTGAACAGACAGGATCCCACTTCTGACACCATTATTACGGCACCCACCTTTTTACTCACTTGGTAGATGTCACAATACACGTCACCTTACTTGAGTCACTAGAGGTAAACGCCCTCCTGGATCTGTGTAGCTAGGGTTAGTGAGACAGGAAGGTTAAACACACACAACTCCTCTTAACTTCCTCGCATATTACAACAGAAGCAGGACACGCTTAAAGGGCACAGACCCAGAGCACAGCTCCACACAACAGCCTCAACACACGACAGCCTCACCAGCTACAGCAGCCTCTGTCTTCTGTGTTCCTCTCCTCGCTGGCTACCCTCTCCTCTGTGTTCAGAAGCTCTCACATCTTGTCTATCCAGCAGCTGGCCTCTCTTTCCCTGTGTCCCAGTTAATACTCTCTCTACACCTTGCTAAGCTCCCCTGATTTCGCTCTGGTGTTAGTGAGTGAACTTTAATTTAATTTAAAAAAAGATTACAAAGGTCTTAAAGAATTATTTAAAGAAATAAATAGGAAGGTGTTAAATGCAACTACTATAAATGATCAGTACTCGCAATTTTATGAAATATATAATGAAGGGGTGAAACAGTATACATTCCTTACAAAAACTCACAGGTTCTTCGCAAAACGCAGTGGTTAGATGGCGAAGGTATGGCTGCCAGAGAGAAACGAGACTTATTGTGTAACAAATTCAGAAGGCATGATGGAGAGAGGGTGAACATAAGAACATAAGAATTGAGGAGACTGCAAGAGGCCAGTTGACGTCCTACACGAGGCAGTTCCTTGTTCCCCACCCTTGGAATAATCCAATATTGAGCCATCCAACCTGTCATGACTATCAGGATTAAAGATAAATAAGAACTGTGGCAGCGATACACTTGGTTTTCCCGTACAATCCTACCTAGGGCAGATGATTCTCCACCTAAATAGATTATGGTCCGTGTAAAATAAGAAAGAATGACAAATTTATGTGTTAGCGATAAAGAATGATACAAAAAAATATACAAGCACTATTACAATTTACAACGGCGAAAGTCAGCAATCATCGTCATCATCATCTGTTGGAGGGAGCGACGACCTTCCATGGAGACTGGAGGGGGCGGTGACCTTTATAGAGTCACGGCCCGCATTGTTTGGATCTAAAATGGCTGTGGACGACGACTTTGACATCCCAGGTAAATATTTGCATCATTGTTAACGCTATTTGTCTGTGTTGTGGTCTCAGAGTAGTATTACTGGAAAGGTAAAGAACTGTGTGATTGGTACAAGCTTGGCACAACTCACCTGTTAGATACATGTACACACGGGGCTGGAGGCATCTTGGACGGACTATTCATTAATGACTTTGGGGCTTGATAGCTTGTTAATACTCTGGTAAATCTGCATAACTACTGCTCGACCACACACCAGGGGATACAGCCTTAAGATATCTAAATTCAGATATAGAATCACGCAGAGAACAAACATTTTTAACACAAGAATTGTTAATTATTGGAATAGTATTCCAGATAAAGTAGTAACGAGCCAGAGTGTGAACTCCTTTGAAAATTCCTACGACAAGTATATCGAGACTGTGAAGGTTTCAGACATTATTTACCTCGCAAAGCGTCTTTGAAGTTAGGTTAGGTTAGGCTCGGTTATGTAAACTTTTTAGGCAGTGCTTACAGGTACGGCAGCCGTACGAATAGGGGATGACTTTTGGGTAATAAGATATAAAAAGCTTATATAACCTAACCGAACCAAACCGCACCTAATCAAACCTAACATAACCTAATCTAACCATAATCTAACGTAAGCTGTATCCTTATAGTGTTTGGTTATAGATACGTCATATGCCTAACTTTTGGGTAAAAAGCTTATATAACCTAACCTAACCAAACCAAACCGTATCTAACCAAACCTAACAACATAATCAACCTAACATAACTTGAAAGATGCTTTACCAGGTAAATAATAAGGCACAGGCCGTAGGAATAGCGGATTTTTCTGTTGATAACTTTCTAAGTGTTTTTGAAACTCTTTGTATGATGAAAATGTCAAATTTAATGCGAATATAGGGAGTGACATTAGGATTTTCACCTTAGATTTTTTCCTGGATTGCCATATACTATGGCCTATATTTGCTTATATTGACGAGCACCGCCTGAAACCTTAGCAGATGTGTTGAGTACACTATGTATAGTATGTAGGACTTCATATTTATATTGACATCGTCCGAGCAGTAGTTATGCAGATTTACCCGCACATCTGATAATACCTGTATACACTTTAACAAACTGCAATAACTCTCTTACTGTCATTTGTAAAATAGATATCAGGAATTGATTGGCCGTGGCCATTCCTTTTGGGAATGTTTCCAGCAGGAACGAGGCATCAAAGACTATAGATAGATAAAACTGATCATATATGTAGACTTTTTAATGTTTTTGAATTTTGCTTTCATACAATTAAATACATATTTGATTATGTTTTAACTACTTTTCCAGATACGGGAGCTGTATTCACGTTTGGCAAGAGCAGATTTGAAGACAATGCTCCCTCAAAATTTTGGATCAAGAATGACATAATAATGGAAATAGCCTGTGGGGATGAGCACACAGCAGTGTTGACAGGTACTGTAGAGATGTTCTTTATATATCTTATAAATTATAATTATTATTATTATTATTGTTATTGTTGTTGTTATTATTATTATTATTATTATTATTATTATTATTATTATTATTATTATTATTATTATTACTATTATCATCATTATCAATATGTATTATTATTATTATTATCATATATATTCCTGTGATGGGGAGCTGGCTGCAGGAATACATCTACTGTATTCCCTGCTCATTGTTAAACATGACTAAAAGGGTCAGATCAAGGGGTTTAAGAAGCCCCTGAATTCCCTCTTATGAAAAAACGGAGTGCAGAACGGGAGGAGAGAGTATTCTCCCTGAACCTTAAATGCCTTGTAGGAATATAAGCCAAGTGTATAGATAGATAGTTTATTGTTATGATTATTATTGTTTTATTGTTACTATTCGTAGTACACTGTTGTATCATTAATATTACTATTCTATATATTCATTAATTGATTTTTTAGTGTGCTCATGTTAGTATAACTAATAAGGAAAGGTATAGTGGGGACATATACTGTAGCTGTGCTTAGCTGCAGGCACTCATCACCCGTCACATTGGCCTTTGAGCCTCTGGTAGAAATTAGAATTAATCTGTTACCCTGGGACACAGGACCACTATTCACATCCGAATTTCTACACTTTACCTTCCCCGGATTTCCCTTGGTACCCATCTATTGACCGTTTAGGTAGATGAACAGCTGGGTGAGCTGTGCGCCAGCTGCTGTTTCCATTCTTGTAAATAGGCATTATATCAGCTCTTTTCCATTCTTTAGGGACTTCTCCTGTTTTAAGAGAACATTTAATTACATAATTAATTGGCTTGTGTGTGTGTGTGTGTGTGTGTGCGCGTTATATTAGAAATATTAATCTTAATAAATCAAATGGTTTCAGAATCAGGCAGAGTGTTTACTATTGGTAATAATGAAATGGGACAGCTTGGTCTTGGAACCACAAGGCCTGTCTCAAAGCCATCCTGTGTAAAAGGTAAGTAAAAAAGGAAACCTGGGTTTGATAGATTTTAAATAATGATATATTTTTGGTCCCCAAGGGAAAATTCCTTGATTACAGTACCATGTAAAAATCTTCACCACAGAAGATGCGGAGTAATTAAAAATTTATATTTTTATTTTGCAGCCCTTAAGCCTGAGAAAGTAGTGCATGTTGACTGTGGGCGTTCACACACCATTGCAGCCTGTTGTGAGTGTTCATGTTTTGTGTCTTGTTTTGATGACAGCTCAGTGAGAATTGTGCTATTTTTGATTTTGTGCTGTTAAAAATACTATTGTAGTTGGAATGTACTATTCTATTCATAATTGATTCAGTTGTATTATGTATTTTTGTGCATATCTCCAAATATCCATGTTCTTACCCGTCTTGCTTACAGTGTCTGGTGCAGTGTACATATGGGGCCATAATGGTGATGGTCAGCTTGGTACTGGGGACCATGTGGACCACCTGTCTCCAGTGCAGGTGTTGAAGCTGGAGGCACCAGCAGCAGGTGTGGCGGCAGGTAGTGCTCACTCCATTGTGCTCACAGGTAGGAGTTTAATCTCTGTTGGTCTTTATTATGTGGAGGAACTGGCTCAATGTGTTAGGAATGCCGCATAAAAATTTTTTTTTAAAGTAACCCTTTGACTCATTTTCAACAGAGGATGGTGAGTTGTATGCCTGGGGCAACAACAAGGAGGGGCAGCTGGGTCTGGATGTTGGGGAGCAATTGACACCTACGCTGGTCACACTGCCAGAACCAGTGGTGAATGTAGTATGTGGATACTACCATAGTGTTGCCATCTCAGGTGTGTTGTGTACCATCTATAATATTTTTTTTCAGCTGCAAGGATAATAATTTTCTTTCTAAATACTTGGTTTTTAGTGCTATAGTATATAAGTTCTCAACAATGCACTCATTATGTCATCAGACATTAGTACCCTACAAAAATTTTTATAAACAGGTTCTGGACAAGTGTACACTTGGGGTGAGAGTGATCATGGGAAGTTGGGTCTCACTGATGGTCTGTTGGCTTTCCACCGTCACCCTCAAGAAGTAATGTTACCTGAGAAAGTGGTGCAGGTGGCTGCAGGGAGCGCCCACACACTCTTTTTGACTGGTAAGTCAGTTGTCTTTCTATGCTGTAAGAATATAATATTGAATTACTTGCTTATTAGTCTGATTGTACAACAAAAAGATTTCTGTATAGCAATAAATGTATGAGTAATAGGGAAATTTATGATGAAACTTTAAACTTTGGTGTAGACTATATTGCAGCTATAGTTAATTAAGTCCATCATTAATTAAAAGATACAGGCTGTGTTAGCATGTATGAATTTTATTATTGGAAAAACAACCAAAGTCAACATAAAAAAAAAACTTTTTTGAATCCCCAGCCAGTTGGAGAAAATTTATGATGTCTCCTTTCAAGTTATAAAATTTTGTATCACAAACATGCAAGCATTTGTATATTAAGTTATCTATCTATCTATATACCAGGCTTTTATCCCATGAATGTGGGGTAGCCAAGACTAGATATTAATAGATGAGGATGAAAATTCATTAACCTACTGTTACTACTTACAAATTACAGAACGATGTTTTGTCACTTCTTTTGCACTGAAAGGGTTTGCACTCTGCACTAACCATGATTTTATCCTTTGTCTTTCTTTATAGTAATCGCAGTTGTTACAGCTTTTGATATTATATTCATAAATTGAAATTCTGCATTTTTAAATCAGGACAAAAGACAAAGTTTGAAAATTTGAAATTTGAGTGTTCAAAAATTGGGATTAGCCTATATTCATAAGAAAAAATTAGTGTTTTTCAGTATGATCAGGGTAAGGTAAAATATAAGGTAATGTTCAATGTACTATTACTGGTGAATTAAATCATCCGTGGAGATATTGACTTGTGGGTCAGTTACTTTACTCAGAGCTTTTTTTCTTTTGACAAGTCACATTTCAATATAATAAAAGTAAATTTCAAATGTCAAAAGGATTTCACATCAGGAGATATTTCATGGAACAGAACATCATAATATAATATAAAACATTGAGTAATATAGAATAGCAAATGACTTGTCCACAAGTCAGGCTCTCCATGGCTGTTTGGCACCACTCACTAGTGTAAATATGAAACTTAGTTTTCTTATGATTTGGTTTTTTTAATAATTTTGCTGGAAAAATTAGAGGTACATCTTCATTGTCAGTAAATGTATTACAGTAGAGTACTGAATAGTGTGAGAATATGGTAGATAATTGAGCTTGTGCTATTTGGTAACTGTAACCAAAGGAAAAAAAGTTAATGTAATTGATACCAGAAATTGAAGAACTTCAGAGAGAGGTGTATTGAATGCTAAGAAAATTAAGGTGATGGTTTGCGAGAGGAAAGAAGGATATGTTTGTTCCTTTAGTATGCCATTTAGAATGAATGTGCCAACGGTAGGAAAGTGTGAGTTAGTTTTAGGAAGTGAAAGAGTGTAAGTATTTGGGAACAGGGCAGTGAAAACTGTGTAGGATCACTTGCAAAGGTTATAAGAGGAAGGAATGTGTCCATGAAGGTAAAGAGAAGTTTAAAGGGCATTGATATATGGATCAAAGACATTGAGTAAAGCACAACAGTCAAGAGTGCGTGCTGTGGAAAGGAGTTATCTGAGAGGAGCATGTGGCATGACATGATGGGAGGGTGAGAGCAATGAAAGCGTGTATGAAATATGTGGCATGGGAACTCATGCAAATAGAGTATAGTGTGGTGTAGTGGAATGGGTGAAAAGAAATATGTGGAGGTGGTTTGGTCATAAGGAGAGAAAGAAGAGTGACTTTATGAGACTTTATGAAGAAAGTATATATAAGTGAAATTGATGGTCTTCTGAGAGGAAGGGCAGTTGTAAGATGGAAGGATAGGGTAAAGGAGTACATGCATGAAAGAGTAACTAATAGGTAAAGTGAGGGAATATGTTGTAGCTGCGGGCTGGAATGGGTGAAAAGAAATACATTGAGGTGATTTGGTCATATTAAGAGAATGAAGAGCTAAGAGTTTGTGAAAAAAGTGTATGTATGTGAGTGAAATTGTGGGTGTTAGTAAGAGAGGAAAGCCACTGGGAAGATGGAAGAATAGGGTAAAGGAGTACATGTGTAAAAGATGTGCTGATAGAGGGGAAGGGGACGGCTGGAACAAGCAAGGAAGGAGTGTATGTATGGAAGAAGTGAAGGTTCTCCCGTGGCCCAATTGGGGATGTTCCCATAAGGAATGAAGTAGACTGTAGAGTATAATTATATATATATATATATATATATATATATATATATATATATATATATATATAAAGTAAAATTGAATGTGTTATAGTATTTAAATTTTTTGTAACAGGTAAATAAATGTCTGGTACCTGAGGTAAGATTATATGAGAAATAAATTTCACTTGCCAATACCTAAGCCAATCACGTACCTCATCTTGGAAGATGCATGAGGATTTTTCATTGGAGGTTTGAGTATAAGAAAAATGTTCTATTATCTATCAAATATGGGAATCCACATAATAAGGTTCCTAACCTTAATTTCATGGAGATTATTAATGTACAGCAGGTGGGATTCCAAGATTTCTGTGTGGTGTTTATTGAGGCTTAGCACATCTGTGAGGTCACGATATGGGATGTGGTATTTGGTTTTTGCTCACATAGTTTAATTTCTCATTGAATTTTGTTAACTTTGTTTTTGTGGCTCGTACAATATGAAATCTGCTTTTTTTGTTGAATGTTTCGTACTTCATATTATTTGCAAATTGCGCTATTGGATCTTATGCTATTCAGGACCTTACTGTACTTGCTTTCTATTAATGAAAGTTAGTTTGTCTCTTCACTTCTCTGCCTGATCTATTTATCAAAAGTAGTTATGTGTGCAGTGATGTCACTACACTATTCCTGAATCTAAAGATAAAGATGTGTTTCTTCCACTTGCACAGTTTGTTGAGCACCGCCACAGCTATGTCCAGGAAAGGGAGGTAGGTCTCTTGAGCATGTGTGTTTGGGAAATCTGTTGCTTTATTGTGCATGTTTGCTTAAGAAAAATAACCATATCCTATGAAAGTATGATTTCACAGAAACATGATTACATTTCATGAATAGATTAGTTGCTCATACACTTGTGCCTTTTCGAATATGATCGTTCCCAACACGGGGTCTTCTAATATAGCATAGCATGGTTTAAGATATCCACCACAGGCTCAAAGGCCCATGTGACGGGAGATGAACGCCCCCAGCTACAGCGTGTGCCCCCACTTTTTTTTTAAGATATCCAAGAAACCCCCTAACATGAATCCATTACACCTCACAAAATAGTTTTGAGACCAGACCCATAACTACATGTGCATAAAGTGTTTTATAACTATTGCAAATCATCTATCATATTTGCTTACAACACTTACATAAATGTCCTAACACAGCTTACCAAGGCACTCATCGTATAAATCGTCTACATTTTTTCCATACATAGATGCCTGCAAACAAATTATTAATTATTGAAACTGAATTTATGTAGTATAGGTGATTTTTGAGAACTTTTTGAATTAGAGACAGACAAAAATGTAATTATAAAATATATTATAGAAATGGAAGTGTCATCATCATCATTATCCTCCTCCTCCTCCTCTAAGATTTTGCTACACGACAAAGGCCTCCCACAACCTTCTCCACTTATCTTTACCATCTGCCTGTCTATTCCAGATGACCTCAGCAAATCTTCCAATCCCATCCCTCCATCCAGTTCTGTCTGTCCTGCTTTCTTTTACTATTCCTAGATTGCCTTCTGTTACTCTAGTTGTCCATATATTATATATATGACGCATGACGTGTTTTGCCCATGTCCACTACCTGTAGTCAAGATGTCTTCAACTTTGGTGTACTCCATAATCCATGATTTATGACTAACCTATTTGATATCCCCAATTTTGTGGTAAATTAATACTTTTTTTCCCCTCATGTATGGATTATTAAGTGTAATACTCTAGTACAAAAGTGAAAATTGAGAATATCATATAGGTGAGTTTTAGTACATATTACAGTGCAGAATTTTATTGATGACAAGGGTTAATATAATATAATAATATAACTGAAATAAAATTACAGTAATTTTAGTTATTCTACTGTATGTCTCAGAAACATGAAAGATAGCACAACAAAGGAAACGTGGAATAAAAGGGAGTGTACCTCGGAAGGGATGTTTGATATTATACTAGTCAAACTGGAACTCAAATTCATATGTAATAGTTAATTCATCATTGCACACAAACAACAGTACATATAAAAACATGTAGTTCATTAAGAAGACTTGTCAAAGTATCTTAACTTTTCCAGAGGATGGTGTCATATACTCGTGTGGTTTGGGAAGCAATGGAGAACTTGGGTTGACTGGAGATGAGCTGGAGTGTTGGTTGCCAAAACCCCTCACGGAGACTAATGTAAAGCCAGTGGTGGCAATAGCAGCTGGTGCCAACCACTCTTCAGCAATCACAGGTAATTTGTAGCGTGAATAATGATGCATCTTCTGTTGTAAGGGTAATGGAGGAGTTAAGCGACAACATTTCTGTAATCATTGGTCTGCATCAGAAATCTGTTTTTGAGCCTCTTATTGTTTACCTTTCTATCTATCTTAGTTTCTGATGCCTTGTTCCCCACGGCAGAAGAGCCTCCACTTCTCCCTATGCAAACACTCCCTCCCCTTCTATCAGCAACTCTTTCATGCATGTACTCCTTCACCCTATCCTTCCATCTTACAACTGGCCTTTCTCTCCTTCTAGGACTCACAATTTCACTCACATACTCTTTCTTCACAAACTTCACTTTTCTTCCTCTCAATGTGACCAAACCACCTCAAAGTATTTCTTTTCACCCATTCCACTACACCACACTTCACTCCATTTACACAAGGTCTCATGCCACACCTTTCATACACGCTTTAATTGGTCTCACTCTCCCATCTTGTTAAGCCACATGCTTCTCTCAGATAACTCATTTCTACAGAAAGCACTCTTGACTGCTGTGCCCTATTCCGTGTCCAAGTCTCTGATCCATACGTCAGTGTTGCCAAGAGAATACTGTTCCTTAATGCTCAGAAAAAACAAAGATTAAACAGAGAAGACTAGAGAGATATTAGAAAGATGTATGCCATCAACTTGTAGCACCTGAAGTTGATTTTCAGGAAGAGGAAATTCATCGTAACAACACAAAGTCAACACATCCATTAATATAATTTTCAATACAATTCTTGTCATGCTGTATGTTGGGTCAGGTGTTCAATCCCTTGCTACTCCATATATATATATATATATATATATTGAATCTCCCATTGCAACCCCCAGAACAATTTATACAATTTCAGGATTATATTGAATACATACCATGATTGCATTGCCTGCTCTACATACTGATGTAAAGCAGGTTTGATTGAGACACTAAAGGTTCATTATGAATCATTAATGTAATGATATAATATAACTTTGTCAGTTGATGGTTTCCTGCTGACGTGGGGTTGTGGCCGCCATGGCAAGCTGTGTCAAGGTGAAGAAAACTTTGCATCACAGTTCACACCTGGAACTGTGCGACGACTACGCCACATCAGAGCAGTCCTGGTGAGTGCAATAAAAACTTCACATTCAGGTCCTTTCAAAAGCAGAAATATTTGGAAAGTCTAATCATAATCATAGTGTGTCTGGTTTGAAAAAAAATTATATGTAGTAACTCGTATGTATGTACGGTTTTTATGGTTTGGTTATTTATCAATTAAATGTTATATTGCTTAAAGAGATATTGTGTTTGTAACTCCTGTATTTGAGTTCTGGCAATGCCTAGTCATCTTTTATTTATTCATCACTAGTTTAAGATTACTTTCATGTTATTCTGTAACCTTATTTCTGATTGAAACTTCATTAAGGAAATCAAAAGGACGGGCTTTAGAAACTTTACAATGTAAACATACAATCAGTTTGCACCGACCACTAAAAGAGAAATATAAAATAAAAACTACCCAGATAGATTATTAGTAACATTGAAAAACATACTATACTTAATCATACTGTAAGTAATTGTAGTATGATATGGTTCAGGTGGTTTGCGGAGGTTGCCACACAATGGTACTTGGGTGTCGGCGCCATGAAGAACGAGAAGATGCCAATGGAGATTCAAAGGAAGGGAGTCAGGATGTTAAGTTATCTAGTGCCTCTGCCCGAGGCAGAAGAAGACTTCTTAATGTAAGCCTGTTCATCCTGTTTCATTTGTTACATAACTGTTTGATGAAATTTCTTTAATACTTTTTTATTTAATTATTTGATGAAAAATGTATACTGTTGACCCTCACCTGCCATAGCTGATTGTCCATGTCATTTCAGGGTGTCCTACCACCTCTAAAATCAGTAGGATTGCCTCCTCTCAAGTGTGCTGTCCTGCCTACAGTCCCTGATGCTGAGGATGTTGATCACTCTGCAATAGAGGCTGATGCAGCTGTAAGTTCTGTTGCAAGCTATGCAATGAGTTTTATGTCAACTTGATATACATAATGATTGTATAAGTAGGATTTTTGTTTTACATCAAACCCTCAGTGCATGAACACATTTTCCTTAGGCATTGAGTTACAACACCTCACAAACCTATAGATAGCACTCTCGTTAACCCTGGAAGAATTATATGGTCTATAGTTACCTAGTTTGTGAGGATTATTTAATCACCTTTATTCAAGTGCTAATTGCTCTCCCTTCCATGGGTGCCTCTAACCTTTGTTTTGCCTAGAGTCACTGCATAATTATGTAGGATTTGTCATCATATTTTTTTGTAACTGGCATATCAGTGTTGCTAACTTTGCATCTATATTGTTTTTATTTATTTATACAGCAACAGGGTGATATGTCTGATTACAGCAGGAGCAGAAATTTACATATAGTCATGTCTCAACTGTCAATCAGTCAACATTGTTTACACCCTTGTCGTTATTCATCATATTGTAACTGTACCTCTGTGGTGGGAGCTGCAACAATACTACAACCATATTTCCTGCCGGCTGTAAAAAGATACCAAAAAGCTACCGAGCGAGGGGTCTGGAAAACCTCTCCTCTGTATTCTCACCTCCACAAAGAAAAGCCAGAGGGGGAGGGGATAGTACTATTCCATCAAACCCTAATATAGACACCTTGTATTGGCTGCACCCTTTAAATGGATGTTTAAAGGTAGATAGATAGTAACTGTTTCTAAAGTGTGATCCTTGCTCCCTTAGTTTTACTGTAGCACATTTATACCATGCTTGACACCTTGGGTGTCTTGACACTTCCTCTAATACTTTTTCTATTGATTTCTGTAACATTCGTGGCCTTAGATCTAATTTCTAATCTGTGGAACACCATCTCTCCTCCACTGGGGGAGGCGGTGGTCTAGTGGCTAGCGGTCGGGCATACCAGCTCAGGGTCCCGCCGCGTTCGAGCCTCGGCACGGGCTGGCCACTTTTCTTCGTTACTACCGCCAAGTGGCCTAAGATCACCCACATGTTGCCATAACACCATCCTCGCTGGGACTGCAACGTTATATGCGTGAGGAGCTTCCGCTGGCAGCATGAGCCTATCAATAAGAAGAAACAAGGCGTCACTTTAAAAATCTAACACGCGCTACTAACGGGTGGAGGCCAAACATCTAAGGTCTCCCTGAAGCCTACCGGCGCCATGGGTAAAAGATACACACAAAAAAAAACCAACAACAACAACAACCTCATCTTCTCTTCCTAACTGAAACACAGTTGTCTGTGGCTATTGACATCAGCCCCTTCTCTGTTCCCTCCTACTTTCTCTATCCTCATTTTCAATCCAAAGCTGGATACGTATTTTTATTTGTAATGTAAACTTTTTTTTTTTATATTTGTGTTGTGTAAGTGTCCTGTGATACGGGATGCAAGAATACTATCACATTATTTCCTGAAGGTTGTAAAAGGTGACACAAGGAGCAGAACAAAGGGTGTGGGAAGGCCCTCCTTTGTAATCTCTCTACGAAAAGACAAGGTGCACGGGAGAGTAATGTCTCCCTGAACCCTAAAGTAGATTCCTTTTTTAGGGTACCCACTTAAGGGTGTATATATTGGGCATAAAGATGGATGAAAAACTGGGAATACCATGTGATTAAAGTTTGTTATATGGTTTGTTGTTTTCATATTTAATTTGTGATTTCTTTGCAGGGTAATGAGACTACTTTGGAAGTGGAATGCAATGGAGAGAATTCTACTATAAGGTTTCTGTCAGAAAGTGAGAGTGAAGACTCGTCAGTCATACAAGAACCACAAGAAAATATAGAAAAATCACCATCACCTGAAAAAAAATGTAATTGATTTTTGTCAGATTTCATGACTCCAAAATTTTTATGAAAATTTACAGTTGTCAATAAATGGCAGCTTGGGAAATTATTTATTTTCTTTACTATTATTATTATTTTTTGGCTAAGTGGGAGGAGTATATATTTACGTGTGTGTGTGTGTGTGTGTGTGTGTGTGTATGCATGTCTTGTCTTTGCTAACCCCCTGTTATGATAGATTTTTTTATTATTTAATATTTTTATAGAGTTTATTAATTTCACCATTCTATTTTCCTTCAGCTGGTCGTCTGGCACGCTTCTTTAGCAGTTTACGGAAAAAAAAATCTTCACCATCACCCAGTAAGGAAGTTGTTAATGGAAGTGAAATGCAAGTTGCAGACAACACTATTGGGTCATTGCAAGGAAACGCCCAATTCAGTATGTACCATATGAAACTTATTTTGGTATAAGAAAATAATTTAGTGTAGCTCAGTGTAGTCTAGTCTAGGTTGTAGCTCTGTGGGAATGAGAAACTTCTGGAAGGAGGTTAAGAGAGAGCGAGAGAGGAAGAGTTGTGGGGTTATGAGTGTGAGAGGAAGTGAGGATGGAGTTCTTAAATGTAGTCGGGAGGAGGTGATAGGAATATGGAACAATCATTTTGAACGTCTATTGAATGAGGAGACAGTAGGGGAAGCAATAGTGTTGAGTAGGGTAATGGAAGCAGATGTTTATTTTGTAAAGAATTGCTAGAAGGTAATGAAGACAGTAGGCAAGCTAAGGTGTGGTAAAGCTGGAGATATAGATAGAATATCTTGAAATGTTGAAATATGGAGGAGATGAAATGGTAACATGGATGCTTTGATTTATGAGCTAGTATTGAGTCAGAGATAAATGCCAGGTGAATGAAGGAAGGCAATTATTGTGACTTATAAAGGTAAAGGTAGTAAGAATGGTTGTAACGATTATAAGGTATAGGATTACAAGGGTGAAAAAGGTGCTTCTGTAGGGGGGATTTGAACAAGTAGTAAAGTGGGAGTGTTTGGATAGGGAAGGGTGGATACTCTTCTATTAGGGCCACACCCTTGGGGGAGGTTCCTAGACAAAGCAAGGAATCAGGAACCATAAATAAATAGTGTATAACTATTTTTTTTCAAACTTTGCCTGCAGTATTATTGGTTCAGAGTTACCCTCATAGATTTAGGCAGAACATTTTAATAACCCAATAGTTGCATTATTTATGTTATGAACAATGATCGTGAATGTTTTCTACAGAATTGATGGATGATTCTGTCGGTGAGCGAGCAGGAAAAGAAGCCTTTGTTTTTAATGAGGCTTCTACTTTTCCAAATGCAGATGAGTCCACAGATGAGAAACTGGTCAGTATATCCAATAAGTTGTATTCATATGTTACAATGATGCCACCTTTTTTGGGGGAACATGATTGGCAATTCTATCTATCTTTATCTATCTATCTAGATGAAATGTCTGTTCCTAAGAACAACCCATGAAATGGTTACAACAGAAGTCTCCATTTATCCTTGTATCTGTATTCACTCCTTGCATTCTTAAATCTTATTATTTTCCTTTCTTTCCCTTCCTTTCGCATACTCCAGCATACTGGAGGTGAAGAGGGTGGAGAATAAGTGTATGGGGAAGAAGAGAAAGTAAAAACATAGGATGGTAAAATGTTGAGTGAGAAGAATGATGTAAAAAAGAGATGGACAGTGCATTTTGAAAGGTTGCTGGATGTAGATGAGGATAGGGAAGCTGAGATTGTTGCAGGTGGAAGGGAGCAAGGTCTGCATATGCTCAGAGAACTGAATGATTCGGGGATCACAAAAGAGAAAGTGCAGAAGGCAATAAGGGAAATTACTGGTTAACAATGTTTTTTTTCTTCTTGTCAACAGTCAAAAACTTGTGTCATCGTGTAGCTGAAGCCAGTTTGGAAGCCTTTCATCATGATGGGACCTGGACTCGATTCTACCTATACCAAAGAAAAGTAATGTGTAAGGAAGCTATTTTACTGTAATAGTGTTTTATCATTACTTTTGTACATGTTAATCACTTTGTATGTTTAATAGTCTCATGATATAATCTCAGTAGATGATTAGTTATTAGTTTATTGTTATTAGTAACTGAGGAGATTCTGAAAGATTGATGTTGATAATTGTTACTCACGTCTTAGCCACTGAAGTGATGTTCCTTATAGGTCTATGGGATGGGTCTCTGGGTTGACTGTCTTCCTTGTAAATGTTATGTATGAATAAGGTGTTATATTTGGCATAGAAAAGATATATATCTTTTGAAATATCAACAACCATATAATTGAAATCTATTTTTGGGAGCTGCAAGGATACACCATATAACTTGTAGGTTGTAAAAGGCGACCAAAAGTGATGGAGCTATAAATAGAATAAAGTCGGGGCACATGCTATAGCTGCGTGTAGCTGCGGGTGCTCATCTCCCGTCACATAAGCCTTTGAGCCTGTGGTGGAAATTAATCCATTACGCTGGGACACAAGGCCACTGTGACATCCCACTTTCCACAGTTTCCACAGTTTCAGGTTTCCCTAGGTACCCATTTATCTACCAACCCATTTGGAAGGATGAACAGCTGGGTGAGCTGTGAGCTTCGTCCGGGATCGAACTCGGGCCAGCAGATTCGTAGTCGGACATGCTAACTACTGCACCACTGAGGATGGAGCTAGGGGTCAGGGAAGCCCTTCCTCTGTATTCTCTCGTACAAAAACACAAAGGGCTGATGGGGAGGGGAGAGTAATGTCTTCCTGAACCTGAATTGCCTTGTTTTAGCTACCTCCCTTTTTTAAGTGGATGGTAACTGGATATATAGATAGAGATAGATCTTAAATATTGTGGATATGTTTAACACATTATTTTTCATACTATATATCATATTACCCATATTTATTTCCTGCTCTGCTGTTTATGGGGACTTACTAAATGATGGTGGCTGTGAAAACAAAAATTCTTGAGATGCCTATCACACCATCAAGTTCATGTATTCGTCAGTCCTCTTTACCTTTCCCTCAAATATTCCCATTTAATCCACCCATTTAAAACAAATTTTCTCATCCTTCTTTCAATTTTTAACAACTAAGATACGCTGTTGCTCAGTTTTTTGTGATACTATTACACTGGGTGTAAGGAAATCCTGCAAATGTTGATTTTGAAACTACTATATACCATCGATTGCTAACTATCCATTGCAGAATCCAACATTATAGCTTGTGGGATCAATCTTTTACAATGCTTATTTCAATGATAAAGATTCCAATTAGTTTTCCTAGATCTACCTTGTTCCTTTACATTTCCTACATCTATTCTCCTTTACCAACACCAAAAGAGGCCAATAATAGTAATGAAAAACCTTTATTTTATAATTTTTATGTGTTTAGTTAGCATTATGTGTATTAGATTGTTGGTTGTGATAGTGTATTTATAACTATAGTTGGTTTTTGGGTGTGATAGTACTGTATATCTAGACTATAACCAGAAAATAAAATTAGTAGTATGTGGAAGTGTTTGTAGTTATGAGTACTTTTTGTTGATGAATAACATTAAATTGCATAAATACCTACTAATATAAGAACTTTTCAAAGCAGAACAATGATACTGAACACAAGTATGTGACTAATGTTCAATGTATATGAATTAGAAAAATAAAATGTTGAATTAAAGTCTTAATTAGTATTCTTATAATACACTAACAAAAGGATTATAGAGGATCCTTCTCTTCTTGTTAAGAACTAACTTTGTCTATATAGTAGACATCATGATTGTTGTCACCACTTTCACCAAGAAGCTGCCATGAGCCAGTATCGAACTCGCAACCTACAGGTGACGAGCTGAGCACTGTACCACAGGGCCAACCGGCCCCCTTAAAATTAAAGTTTGATGTTTACATGGGTAGATTAGTATACAATTTGTTTTTAAAATCCTCTACCTATGTTGTCTCAAGATTTTACTTGTCGACTTTTGTCATGGTAATGTTCTTTGGTTTACCTCTTGGTGTTATAGCATTTATTTCAAAATATTTAACAGGCTTCACCCAACCATCCTTATCCTTTGTTGCTGCCCTCCGCTTCAAACATGGCCTAACACTCAAAGAAGCTAGACAAGAAGCCCGTTTCAGTGGCTTCCAACAGATTCCTCTCTCAATGCATCTCCACCAACACCCCTCGTACCACATCTAGCACTACCTTTCCCTCTAGGCCTCTACTACATCCTATCCTCCTTCCTCCACTCACACTTGTTCCTCTCCCACTCCACTTGTTCCTTCATCTAGCACAATTACCTCTTCCACTGCTATTACCCTCTCTTCATCCCCAATGACTGATATTTTTTCTTTACTAGTCCCTGACACTCCAACCTCTATTCCTTCAACTTCAAACCTTGCTCCCCTTCCACACCGTACGTATTCTAACACCAATCAAACGTCTCTCTTGTGCTTCCCCTCTACAACCATCTACTGATCCTACTTCATCCTTAACCACTTAAACTTCTTCCCTACAGTCTTCTACCAAAAAAACCCTCTACTCTCACTGTCTTCTCTCCTCTTCCTCCTATTGAAACCATCTCTGATATTAAAGCCTTTCTAGCATAACCTTTCATTGATGCCTCCCTTCCTTCCCCAGCCTCTACCTTATCACATTCAAATTCTGATAACACGTCCAGCAGAAGTTCATGCCCCGCCCTGTGACCTTCTCCCACTCCCCTACCCCACAGTTCCACCATCTTCCCCTCTCCCTTCCCCCTCACCTTTTCTCCCTTTTTCCTTCCCACCCCTTTAGCTGCATCTACCACAAAATCTCTTCTTGCTTATCATTTATCTCCTGGATCCTTCCGTAAATCCCTGTTATATAAGGTTGCTATTCTCTGCTTCAAACATGACTTAACACTCAAAGAAGCTAGACAAGGTCACAAGAAGCCCGTCTCAGTGGCTTCTAAGCTCTAACCTGTTCCTCTCTCTCAGCGCAGCCCTTTTTCTTGAACACTTTTCTTTCCTTCCATTATCGTATCATTAATGTTCCCTCCTCCTCACACCCCCAACCACAAAAGCTCTGCCTACTCTCTATCTATATGTTCTTTCAAGTCTGATACACCAACTTACATCTTAAGATCCCTTTTTCTTGAACACTTTTCTACTCTTTCTTTTATGTTTTTTTTTTTATTGTAGCATTAATAAATCCCATTATGGCTCTAGTTTTACCTTTCTCTAACAAACCTACATCATCCATTAAATCTAACCCTTTCACTATAACTTATTTTTTTCCGGTCACTATACTACTTTTATCTCTGCTCTGCCGTTTGCCATTTAGTTTAACATAACGCCATATGACCTTTGATGTCTGGCGCAGTAATTCACTCTCGCGAAAAGGACATTGAGAGAGAGATAATTACAAGTGTATGAGTGAGGTAGAAGTTGATAAAGATAAGGATAAAGCAGAATGAAAGGGGATGATAACCTAGAACTCAAGGATTATGTACAAAATATAATCTGTATTCTGTAGCTATATAATCTGTAGGCCTATATAATCCTTGCTAAAATTATTCCAAGAGTCAGATAGAAAGTTGGAGTAACACATACATATTAGGTCATTATAGTATCAATAATCTATCGTATCATGTTAATTAAAGATATTTGGTACACCTATATAATTCAATTGCGTCGTAAGTAGTTAAAATGACGAGAATCTTAATAGTTGAATAAGACTATAGTGTGTGTACCATGATGTTCAACCTATTAAAGTGGATGAATTTTTAATATTTTAATTTTTTTTTATTCTTAATGTGAAGTAATCGATGTTTTTGTGAAATAGCAGGTATTGTGTTGTTATGAATGAGGTCACAGTGAGTAGGGTGACTCATGGGTTATTCAATGGTGTCAGGAACTAAACCAACATCACTTTCTCCTCATAACTATCAAATAAGAAAAACAAAAACATAAATACTAAATAATAATCGAACCCGTGTCAAGAAGAAAAATACAACATACGAAATTTGAAATATTATCAATGCAAAAAAAAATTCATAACCTCGATCAGTAATATATAGAAAATAGATACACATATTTTACATAAACCTTATATATGAGGTTAGAAGCTATTTTCTTTGTATTATCTAACAACTACATACAAAAAAGAGCCATTAACACAGTCCTGACGCTGGGCTAGTAATGGCGGGCAAGACAGTGCAAGGTCTGCTGGCTTGAAAACATACAAATTCACGCTTTCTGGCTGGCTACACTACACCCATCCCCTTGTTCTTCTGTCACATTGCTGTTCCCGTAGAGTAGAACCAGGTAAGGTGGTGGCTAGGTGGTGAGGGTGGCGTAGAGGAGCGTAATGGCGGTGTGTGTGGTGGTTGTTGTGACAGTTCAATGCTCGTGCCGGTGGGAGTCTTGTAGCTCGTCTCAACACATCAATAACCAGGCAAAGGAGACTTGGAAACTGTAGTGTAATAACTGTGGTAATTGTAGGTAATGAAGTGTGCTTATTTTTTTGGGGGTAACCTTTATGTATGTGACCTGACTTCACCTGATTTGACATGACCCGTGTAGATATGGGTGACTCATTGTGGATTTTGTTATTCTTATTATTAAGGAGATATGGGCTTCCTGCAGGGGTTACTATTCATGTTTTATTTTATATATTTAATAGTTTAAGGTTAGGTTTGGTTACGTAGGTGGTACTATTGCGTTAACCGACATCCTGTAGGTAATAAATTTCTTGCCATATATATTTTGACTTCGATTTGTCTCGCTAAATGAAGAATTACGATAATTTCTGACTATTAATGCGCAGGATATGTTTGGGTTAATGTCTCGTGTATTTATAAAGGAGTTTGGAAAGTTTATGACAATTTTAAGAGAGCGTGACAACCTTCCCCACTGTTGAATACTACTGAAGACTGACGTGGAGGGATATAGGGTAATGAGTTAGTTAGTTAGAGAGTTAGGTCGGTTTAGGTTATTTTATGCTATTAGAAATCCGGCCAAGGGCAATAAACAAACTGAGTACATTCTATGGTTAGGTTAAGTGTAAGAGTACACGCCCAGTAATTAACGACCCCATATCTTAATAATTTCCACACAATCTACTTCTTAATTACCAGGAAATTTGCAAACCCTTTTCTACGTAATGCTTTCTACCTAAAGCTTTCCCTTGAGGTGCCAGGTGCAGGTGGTGGGCGGTAGAGTGGCTGTTACCGGTGATGCTGACACTCCCCATGTATGCTGCCGCCCATTGTTTACTGTTTATTTAAGAGGCTAGGAAATCAATGCTAATGAAGTGTGCCTTTCCTTTGTTCTGTGTGTGTGAATGTACTCTAATATGCATCTAAAGTGTTGTGTTGACTTACATGCTGAGTGAAGTGTGGAATATGCATGATTTAGAAATTTTACAGCTTGTCAAAGCTGGTTGTGATCAAATTTGAACTATGGGTAATATCAATATAATTTATTTTCTATTGTGTTTATTATCTAATGTAGAATTCCCGAGAAGTGACAAATTTAGTGTTAGTTATTGGCATGACAAATTATCCAAAAATACTTGAATTTCAATAGAAACAATCAAAAAATATAAAGAGTGAGTTCCTAGAACCAATTGTTAAAGTATGTGTCACCACCATATATATATATATATATATATATATATATATATATATATATATATATATATATATATATATATATACTAAATGGAAGTGTTTTTATCAGACATTGAAAATCCTTGATCTTTGATAACAAATATATAAAAAAACTTATAATCCGTGATATGATGAAGATTCCATGGTGATGTCAGAACATACATATTGATATAGAACATGAATTATTGAACAAAATTCAAATGTATTAAGGTTCCTCACGTTTGTTATATTTATTGATTTTAAATCTACTTGAATTTTATCAATTTGGTTGCATGATAGTGATGAAAGTTTAACTAGAACATAGTCCTGATGGTACATATTCAGAAGGGTTCTAGCTATTAGATAGTGGATTGGTACTGCTTACGATTCTATGCACATTTTACTATTTTACAGTACTTTAGTAACCAATCAGGCTATGACAACACCAGGAACTCCCCGCCCAACCTTCTCACCTCCACTGCCACCTCAGCCTTTATACATAATGATCAGATCTATTCATTCAACCATAAAATCTTCTTTGATGCATTATTTATAAGTTCTTTTTATGTTATCCCAATTCAGTGCACATAGCCTAGTGTTGTCATGCTTGTACCTTGCTATCTTCAGCTGTCAAGGTTTATGGAAAAACTGTGATTGAACAGATATAACAGATTAGAGTAGGATTAGCAAAGAGTAGGGAGGGTTGAGAAAGGGTAAGGTTGGCTGGATCAGATGATTTAATGCAGGACATCAATTTGAAAATACTAACAAAGGGAAAGAAAGTTTATGTTGCAATAACTCTAAAAATCTCATTGTCAGCCAAGTATTTTTTTTTTTTCCCTCTCCCTCTCCCTCTCCCTCCCTCCCTCCCCCTCCCTCCCTCCCTCCCTCCCTCTCTCCCTCTCTCCCTCTCTCTCTCTCTCTCTCTCTCTCTCTCTCTCTCTCTCTCTCTCTCTCTCTCTCTCTCTCTCAGCAGCTTTGTCTAGCCAACTTCTCATCTCATTAGATTTTTTATTTATGCTTCATATCATGATTTCATTCTTTCCCCAAATTTTTTCAATTACAATTTCTATAATACAGTATGTTATTACAGCTGTTACTTGCTTAATTTCACCCTTTGTAAACCTTTCTAGTTTTTTGTGAGTAGGCCATGCATCTCCAAGATAAGTGTATGTGTGAGTGGGGACAGTGCATGCATGTACACACACTAAAAAGTAGTAGAGTAGTGCAATGATTCCCAGATGAAGTCAAATGTGGTCCCAAGTATACGAGTTAAACAGTACTAACCATTGAGTCATTGCCTCATTATGTATATACATTTATATGTGTGTATATTTACTTAATTCTATATATCTAATTGTGATGTACAGGAAGTGGGTGCGGTCTCCATATTATCAAATGTGTGTGTGTGTGTGTGTGTGTGTGTGTGTGTGTGTGTGTGTGTGTGTGTATGTGTATGTGTATGTATTTACCTAGTTATTGTATACAGGGCTGAGCTACACTCGTGTTGTCCTGTCAACATATCTAAATTGTCCAGTTTTTCCTTCAGTTGTTGTACATTGTTTGCCACTATCACCTCTTCCTTCAGTCCATTACAAGTATCTTTAATTCACTGGGGGAAAGCTGTACTCTTTTTGTATCGTTCAAACAAATTGTTTTTGAATTTTTTCTTGTCTCCTCAAATATTTAGCCTCTCTTTTTATTATTAGATCTTTTCTGTTTCCTTCAGATAGTTCATCAATTTATATATTGTAAGTAAGTCTCCTCTTTCTCTTTCTTTTAGTTTTGTCAGTTGCATTTCTTTTAATCTTTCTTTATATGTTCGGTTTTGCAAATCTGGTACCATCTTAGTTGCAATTCTCTATTTTCTTGTGATGGGTGCACATTGTTCATTGTACATTACATGTATAAATGAGTCATTGGGATTGTTTGGAGACTTCAAGTGTACCATCAATAGGTAGGATTTGTGGTAATTTATTTATTTTTATTATTATTATTTTATTATTTATTATTATTATTTTTATATCTATAGTTTCTGATGCCTCGTTCCCTCCAGAAATGTTTCCCAAGGGGATGACCACGGCAGGAGAGCCTCCACCTCTCCCTATGAATACACTCCCTCCTTGCCTGTTCAAGTCCTCCTCTTCTATCAGGAACTCTTTTATGCATGTACTTTTCACCCTATCCTTCCATATTACAACTGGCCTTCCTCTCCTCCTTGGTTCCTGAATTTCACTCATACACTTTCTTCACAAACTTCTCACTTCTTACTCTTAATGTGACCAAACCACTTTAAAAGTATTTCTTTTCACCCATTCTACTACACCACACTTTACTCTCTTTGCATAAGGTCCCTGCCACACCTTTCATACATACTTTCATTGCTATCACCCTCCCATCTTATCATGCCACATGATTCTCAGATAACTCATTTCCACACCACACACTCTTGAATGCTGTGCCTTTTTCCATGTCCAAGTTTCTGATCCATATAACAGTGTTGGCAGGAGAATACGGTTCCTAATTTTTTCTTTACCTCCATGACCCAGGCATATTTTACTATTCCTACCTTCCCAACTGTCCACACTATCCTGGATCCCTTCCATCCATGTTCCTCTATGCCATCCCATATCCTCGGAGGCATTAGGAGTGCACACCCTCTCCCCTTCTCTTGCTACCTTCATCCACTTCTCCTTCCCCATCCCCTCCCATACTTCACTCTCACTCCCCATCACGCAGTCCACCACTCCACATCCTTTTGGATAGGTTTCTTGTATTCCCATAACTTTCAACCTTCTTCTACCAGAACTTTCAACTAATTTCTCCTTTTCTAAAACACTCAGGCCATTCATATTAACTGAGCTAACTCTCAGACATGCTCTCTTCCTCCCAGGGCAAGGTGGAGGCCCCTCTCCGCCATAGCCATCTTGTCCTCCCACTACGGGCTTACTGGCAGCTGCCAACACTAGCGCAGTGATCTTTCTGGAGGGACACGGGCGTCAAGAATGATCAAAAGTAAAACCTATAAAAACACTGCTGATGTTGTACAGCATCTCCCCGTTAGTTCTACTCTTTGGAGTATAATAACAGTGTTCATTGTGTTAAGGTGGGGATGGGCTGATTAACCACTTCAGTAGCGGTAGACATGATTGCTGTTAGGTTAAACTTTTCCCAATAATCAAGTTTTTCTTTACGCAGTACCAATCTTCACACCTTAGTTAAACCTCATTGGTTATGATAATGCCATTGCGTAAAACGGTGTTATTATTGTTATTCTTTTTTTCTTTGCACAAAATTTTAGACACGTATTATTGTAACTAGCATTGTTTTATAGTTTGTTGTTAGAGAGAGTACAGGTACAGGTACAGGTATGGTTTGATGCATGTATGCTGTGTGTGTGCTCTTTTCATTATTAGTCTAGTGTTTTGAATGCTGAAGCATACATCATGAAGAATATGAATCACATATGGCAAATTTGAGTATGTATGTATAAATCATGCATTAAAATTTTTTTTTATATATTTAAATTTTTATTTTTGTGAGGGATAGGAAGCTGAAACTAAGCCAGTAATCTTTATGAACGAGTAACATATTATTTAATTGTTTGTGTAGATTTAACTAGAAAGGAGTAATTGTATAATTTGTTCATATTTTTCTTCTAACTTAATATTTTTTTTTTTCTAAGTGCAACAAGTGCATATGTAATTTTTTTTTTCCTTACTTAGTGTGCCAATCTAAGGTGAATGTTTACCTTGCTTACTATAGCATCGTTAAGGGAGCCATCCATTTAGGAATGAGCATATTTGTCATACCAGCTGACTAGTAGCAAATTTAGTATATACTACTTGTTATCTTTCCTTTAATATTGATGCTATGGATTCATTGTATGATGAAAAGCACTTCATCCATACATTATAAAGTGTGGTGGCAGACATGTAGTGATACTTTGTTAAGAATTAGAATATTCTTTCCCACATTTATCAATATGTTTGACCAGTCACATTGATAGTTAGATTAGAGGGATAACACGTAAACCATTAAAACCAGTTGTGTTGTGGGGAAGGTGGTGAGGCCATTCTTTGATGTGTTACGGAGACGGGGGGAGGAAGTACAACACTAGAACTTGAAAAGCATGATGTCCAGTAGTAAATGTTGTGTCTTGTCAGGAAATTTATAAAGCACAGTAAAAAGATGGAGTTTGGCAACTTACTATATGTGATGTTGAATGACTTTATTGAACCTGGATAGATTTCAGAAAAAAAAGTATGCAAAGCTTTTTTCTTACTTTGTGTTGACAAATATTTTCCTTTTGATAATCTTTACTGCTTAACGCAAGTTTTGTTGTAATGATTGTCACTGGTTCAATGTATGTCATCATAATGTAAAGAAGATATAGTACCTATTGCTAGGATTGCCCTTATTTTTTCAACTACGTTTCCCAATGCACCTTATTGTAGCCTCTTCTGAGTTTTGGAGAACAGAACTTGTTGAAATTTATAACTAAAGACACAGCTTTCACCACATCATGGTTGCTTTTTATCATCGTTTTAGGTTACAAGTGTACTGGTCTGAATGGTTATACTGTGGAACTTAGTTTGAATGTTACTTTGAAGTTTGCATAGAAGGGAAAGTGTTCAGCCTAACCAATCTGGTATATATGTTATTTTCATGAGCCTTCCATGTATAATCATATATACACCATGAGTTGATGCTTTCTATAGGATTTATGAATGGAAACTTTAAAATTTAATGTGTGCACCATTATGTCCAAGTATTTTTGTGTAAACTCAATTTAGATTAATGCTTTTGTCATAGGAAAGATATATTTGAACCTGATTTAATTCTGCATTGGATCATATATTTAACATTCCATGGTTCACAATGTCCCAACAATAGACTAAACAAAAAAAATAATTAAAAAATAGAAAAAGATAGATTGCTATTAGTGAAATATAAGTAGAGGTTCTCTCTCTCTCTCTCTCTCTCTCTCTCTCTCTCTCTCTCTCTCTCTCTCTCTCTCTCTCTCTCTCTCTCTCTCTCTCTCTCTCTCTCTCTCTCTCTCTCTCACACTTATGTACATTACATATGATTTCTGTCTTACATTTGAGGGGGTAAGCGGTTTCCTTGTGGTTTTATCATCTGGTTGTGTTGCCTTGATATAGTTGATGGTTTATTGTTGGTAAGAGAACAGGTCTGGTGCATGGTGCCTAATGTATTATAGTGGCAAGTTTAACCCAATTGATAGTGTAATATGAAATTGTAGATGTAGTATATATTTAAGAAGGTAACTGGCATTAAGAAGAAAGTTTTTAATATTCCTGGGTATACTTAATAGCCATAGCAAATCAGATAAATGTAGAGGGATAGACATATATTTGATTCTTGACCTTGCATCGTTAGAGAACTCAGGGAGAGAGGGATGTGAAGGGGACCTGAAATGCCAGTCATATTATGGAAAAAATTTGAATTTGTTTGCAGAATGGATGGCTCCTTTTGTTCACTAGCATTGTGATTTGGGCACGAGAAATTATACGTTCATGACTTGAATTTTTGTAAAATTTACTCTTATCAGCCCTATATAACTAATTTTGTATAGTCAAATGTCTCAGCCTTCAGTCTATTTTTTAGTAATATTTAATAAAAAATAGATATGCATTTGGCAATGGGAATAGTCCTAAAGTAAGGGTCATAGCAGTGGTACATTTTGTGACTCAATTCTCGATTTTCAGCAATATTAAAAAAAAAACAAATTTGAGGTTAAGTTTATTGTGCCATTAGGTTGGCATCGAGGCGTGGAACTGATGGTGGGCTGTCTGATGTGCTGATGTGGTTGGTTCCACAGGTGACAGCAACATGGCACAAGAGCAGAACAGGACGTTGTACGTTGGTAACCTGGACAACACAGTCACTGAGGACCTCATCATGATGCTGTTCGGCCAGTTGGGTGAGGTGCGCAGCTGCAAGATGTTCCGTGAGCCTACTACTGACCCATATTGCTTTGTCGAGTTCTGTGATCACATGACAGCTCTCAATGCCATCACCATGATGAATGACAAGATGCTTCAGAATCGAAAAATGCGAGTTGACTGGGCCACTGGTCAAGGTAACAAGAACAAATATACGAAAGTAGACACGAGTAGGCATCACCATGTATATGTTGGAGATCTTAGTCCAGAAATAGATGAACAAGCCCTTAGGGAAGCCTTCCAGGTGTTTGGGGAGATTTCGGACTGCAAAGTAGTAAAAGACCCACAAAGCTTTAAATCGCGAGGCTATGGTTTTGTGGTTTTTGTGAAAAAGATGGATGCAGAAACAAGTATTAGTGCCATGAATGGACAGTGGCTTGGCCGAAAAATGATAAAAA
This sequence comes from Metacarcinus magister, assembly GCA_029783475.1. Lineage (NCBI taxonomy): Eukaryota > Metazoa > Arthropoda > Malacostraca > Decapoda > Cancridae > Metacarcinus > Metacarcinus magister. The sequence continues at coordinate 2,577,916 of JAPQNM010000040.1, forward strand.
CCCGCTGGGCTACTCGTAAGCCAGCAAACACTCCAAATGAAACCAAACCTGAACAAAAGAAGTTAAACTATGATGAAGTGTTCAACCAGACAACACCCACAAACACTACAGTGTTCTGCGGGGGTTTGAAGCAAGACATTACTGAGGAAATGTTGCACAAGTCTTTTCAGCCTCATGGACAAATTGAAAAGATTAAAATTTTTAAGGAAAAAGGCTATGCTTTCATAAAATACACCAGTAAGGAAAGTGCGTGTCAGGCTATTGTTGAACTTCATAATTCTAATTTAAATGGACAAATGATAAGGTGTTCTTGGGGCAAAGATACTGGAGTGGACCAAACCAGCACTCCAACGCAAGAAGCCAATGGAGCACAACCTAGTATGCCCAGCTACCCCAATGGTGGTGGCTTTCCAAACCAGATGGGCCAGATGGGTTACTGGCAGTATTACCCTCAGCAAATGCCCTACAACCAGATGCCCTACAATCAGTACCCCTATGGCTACCAACCCAACCCTGGTTACATGTGGATGGGCTGGGGCCAACAGGGGTGGGGCCAACCCGGCCAACCGGCACCTCCAGCACCTCAGCAGGGACAACCTCAGCAGTGAGGTACTGATGCTAGGCGGCCTCCAGACACCAAGCCCATGATGCTTCGTTTTCATCTTTGTAAGTGCAAAGACCTTCAGACCAATATATGATGTATGTATATAGCTTTATTCATTGCTAGGAATTTGAATATAGGGCTCTACTTAATTATCTCTTGTCCATAAGCACTATCATGTAGAATTAGATAAAAAAAATATTAAAAGTGTTCCTTTTGTAAGAAAAGTAATTTTGTAAAGTTTTATATCAGGAATACAATGAATTGTATTTTATACTGTTTTTGAACAGATATTGAATAGCTTTCATGGCTGCTTAATAATCAGCTATTGTAAATACTGTTACCAGGAAATTTAAGTTTCTATGCATAAATCTTATTTTAGCAGTTGTAGGATTTTCCTGTAGGCCATGGAGGTGAATTCACTTTGAATGTGTATGTACTAATCTTTCAGTACTCTGATGCAAATTACAACAATTGATGAATAATTGCAAGGCATGCATGGAATCCAGGAATGAGTGAGTGGCTGTGAGACAGATAGTTGTATTTTGTAGTATTAACCCAATTAATTTCTTGCACTGACTTATGAGTATTATTCTGTATAATTACATTCCAAAAACGAGACTGGTTAATTGGGATTTTTTCCTCTGACCCTTTTAGTTAGTGAAACGAATATTATGTTTTGTGCTTAGCATGAAATCTTTTGTACACAATCCCATCCATGTACAGATATTAAAACGTGAAAATAAAGGAATGGCGTGAACGTTAAGTATTAAATTGTTATTCCCTGATATATCTATCTGACTAAACCACCAATTCTTCTTTTATATTTCAGGCCTAAGGCAGGGAAGCTTTGATTCCACAAAATGTATGGTATACATAGGAGAAGCTTACTAAGTAAACTGGCTGACGCATTCCTCTCTTGTTGCAGGGGTGCTGTGTTGCCTTGTTGTCCTATTTAAGTGCAACACTGCAGGTCAGTGGGTCACTTGTTTGTACTTACTACTTGTTCTGGTTTTGTCTGTTCACAGTAGCTCAACTGCACATAATGGAACCCAGCTCTCAGTGGCACATAAAAATCTTGTTGCAGGCTATCCTGTATTTGTAGGTTTGTGCCATTAGGGTTAGTCTAAGGGTTGGTGAGTGAGAAGTCCCACAGTCACCCAGCAGCATCACCCTGGCTCTGATATGCAATCATTATTTATCTGTACCAGATTCTAGTCATGCCAAGTAATAGTGTAACATGCTTAGTGTTGGGCTTAGACTGGGTGGGTTATTTTTTTTGAACATGTTGCCTATGATGGGCTGTGGCTACTGGCAGAGAATGATGCAGGTCAGAGCCACTGTGAAATGACCCTAGATGGAGAAAACTTCTCCACTTTACTGTTGTGAGTGACTGTTGGAGGGAACACTCATCAACACTAGAGGGGGAAGGCTGCTCAGGTAAGCCTTACAACTGTTCCATTTCTTTGTTCTGTTTTTGAAAGTGCAAATGGGATCCAGACCCTGCTTGGAGAGAGGTATGTCCAGTTGTGCCAGTTTACCTTACTGTTTTGTAGTTGGGTTGGACAGGAAGCTGTGAAATGCTTGAAAATGCTTTCTTCACCCTGATATGAAGATGTGTACTTATGCTGCAGTATGCTTATGGCATAGATTACATAAGATGAAATGATATAAAACTAGTATGAATAAATTGTAATTAATACTTCAACCAGGGAACTAAGCAATTGTGCATAGGGGGAATTTGTGGTCTTCAAAGGATAGGATGAAAATGAGTAGATATAACATGCCCAGCTGTTTGGTGACCATTTGAAATCTCATGTTACTCATCATCAGCTCTTGCTTGTCAAAGTTCTGTCACAATTCGGGGTATAAAGTTTGGGTGTTTACAACTTCCATCACAATTGTGGCTGAGAAATACAATGTGACATGCATACTCTTTTCGTCTCTTCTGTTCTCAGCTATTATAAAAGCAATTTACAGCTTAGTTTTTGTTTATAATTTAGTCTTCTCATTTATTACAAAATGCATTACATTAATTTCATTCTTATTTGTGATGTAGTGTCCATCTTTCTATTTCATATCTATTCATTCTTAATCTAATTATTTCCCCCCCCTCTCTCTCTCTCTCTCTCTCTCTCTCTCTCTCTCTCTCTCTCTCTCTCTCTCTCTCTCTCTCTCTCTCTCTCTCTCTCTCTCTCTCTCTCTCTCTCTCTCTTTATGGGTGGACTTTTAGTTTTTCATACAGGCAATGACCCTGATCCTATGGTTGGAGGGTGAGCCTTGACTGAAGCACCATTTAGGGGCAAGAGTAGTACTCTCTTCTAACCTTAGCAAAGACGTATGACTAACTTTAATCTGGTAGAATGCCATTTCATTTTTTCTCTCGCCTTCTCTATCTCATTGTCTCTCCTGTAATTTTGTTTATTAACTCTTTCATTACTTCTTCATCAAAACCAGTTAGATGTTGAAAAAACTTTATATATACATCTGCTTTTAGATGATCTGTAGGATTCTTGTATCATTTGCATCAAAGGCTTCTAGCCTACATCATAACTTTTTCTGCACCTGTTATCATCTCTACTTCATTTGATAACAACCTTGTCATTGTAAGGTTTTCACTATATCTGGGGAAATTGAGGTCAAGACATCTTTTGTTCATTTTCCTTTATTTATTTCCTTGTTTTAGATTACATTTTCTATCAACATAGTGGGAACACAAAATTTGTGGTAGAAATGTATATGAACTATGAATTTCTTTTTTTTAGTGGTATATATAATAAACAGACCTGGGAAAATGGCTAACATTGTTGATTTACTATGATGGTGTTAAGGATCTACTGAAGTTGGCTGTGGGGAGGGCTCTCAGAAATACAGAATGGAACATAAATGCTGTTGTTGTAAGTGAGAGTTGTTTACAGTTGCCTTGACACTTAAGTATGTTTTGAAGTTTTGATGATGGAGGAGGACACAGTAAGTTGTTTTACGTGTGGTGTACTAAGACGGAGTCCAAGAAGCAGGAAGTTGCATCATGTGGGACGAGGTCAGTCATCCTTCTACAGTAAGTGATGCTGGAGGTACCAGTCATAATGTTGTACTTTATATAAGGCTTGTATATTTCATATTTTCTTAAGAATCAAATGTATTATATTTGTATAAAATACTCTGTGGTAATCTTGAATAAAGAATTTATTATGATTCCAATTTTTCTATGGCATCATTTGGGTGATACCTGGTTTTTGGTTTTATTACCAGTTGTAACAAAATAACAATAGGTAGGTGTAATAATCAATGAGCACAGTCTTATCACTGACTCAAAACATCACTCCTCACCATTCCATTATTACTAATCTTACATATCATAAACATATGACAAAGCAGATGTCCATTTTCATCTCTCCACTTAAATATCTTTTCGTATGAAATTTCTACAAGATAAATAGTTCACACTTTCTACTACCATGAATTGCCACACTTGTGTACCTTCATCTTGAGACATTTTCATTTCTGCTGCATAACTATGCCATAGTTGTGCATTATTTAGTTTGTGTTCATATTCATTTATCACAATAGTATCATGTTTTTTGCTATACAGGGGATTCTAAGGCTGTATGTGAAACTGCACAGTGGCAGTATCGTGGCCAATTAGGTTAATCTGAGGTGTGAGGTTGTGAGATTGTCACAAGCACTGCTACCCAGTGGTATTAGGTAGAAAGGCTAGCAACTAGAGATACTCATAGAAGAAGTATTTCAGCCCATCCCCACCATTACATGTTTTGCACTGTTAGTATACCTTTCATAGTGGAAGTGATGGGGAGGATGCAGTCAACGCTAGCTTTTGCTTTTAATTTTTTTTAACTTGACAACTGGGACTGTTCCCAGGGTAATATTGCACTGGACTGGCTACTAGTCACTAGTCTCAAGAAGTTGGGGAAAGGGGAGACAAAAGGGTTGAATTAGGGATGTATGCTTGAATGCAAATGGGTTGAGATTGATCAAATGATATTGTTAAGGCACTGCAACAAATTGGATTGAGAGATGAGAGAAAGAAGATTGGTTTTTAAAAGTTGCCTGAGAGGGAGTGGATGTTTTAGGTCTGTTAGACCCATCTGAGAGGTCAGGGTGCACCTACTTGTAAAACAAATAAATTAATATGATATATAGGAAGGTAGAAGGTATGGTTGTTGGAGTTGTGTAGACACGGTTGGGTGAAAACTGTGAGGAAAGAAGTAACGGTAGGTTGCACAGATCTGTTCTGACATTGTGGAAATAAGTTGACAATATGGCTGGAAGGGTACACGAAGAGTGTGGAGTAGATGAAATATAAGATTGGAATAGTCAAGTATGCCAGTTTGTATATATGCACCAGTGAACTTGAAAACAGCAAAAAGGAAGAGTTAAATTATGGAGTGCTATATGGTCTCTGATGTCTGGCACTTAGTTTATTCGCATTAACTCAAATTATGGAATTTTAGAATGACTTCAATTAATGCATAAAGAGATTAGAGAAAGAAGTACTGGTGATATATACATGATAGCTAATCTGATGATCTGTGGCCAGTGTCCCTCGGAAGATTACTGCAATAGTTTTGCCAGCCAATAACAGTGCAGCAGTGTAGTTTTTAGGGGTAGTATGTTGAGAGCTGTATCAGGAACATGTGCTTTCTAAAGGTCAAGAGGTTATCTGGATAATTGCTATAGGATCAAGAAGCAAAAGTGAATCCCCCCAATGCCAAAGTTTTTGCTAAGACTTAAATGAAGAGTCCTGTTGATGGAGATAATGGCACTACCATTTGAAACAAATTTTTGGAAAATGACAACCATTGGGGAAGAGTGAGGTTGCTAGGATTTTGATGCATTCTTTTTGGTGGAATTGTTTAAGGATGTGGAGGATATGTATATGGCATAGTTTCTTGCATTAGGAGAGCATGGTGCTGGAAATGGTAGGGTATGGTGCCATTGTGACCTGCATCTGAATCTTGGATAGCATAAGAACAATATAGTTATCCCAGGAGGCATTTGGGATGTATACCTTTAGGCCAAGTAAAGTCTTCATAATCTCATTCATTACAAGTCCACTGGTGAACAAAGGCCTTCCCAACCTTCCTCATGAGTAATGGCATTTTGTCTGTCAAAGTTTCCCTGGAAACTTTATAGTCTCATCTCTTCACCTTGTGTCTAGCCTTCCTTTACTGTACTTTTCACTCCTGAAGGTACACTCATGTCAGCCTTTTGCTTCATCTGTTATCTGCTCTTGTAACCACATGTCCTGCTCACCAATAGTGTTCCTTTATTATTTTGATATTTGCAGCTTGAGCTCGTTCTCATACGAGTACAGTGCTCCCTCCAATTTTGCGGGTTCCGATTTTGCGATATTCCAATTTTGCGACCAAGACCAATCTCCATCTCTGCAAGCCCAGGTACAGTAAAATGGTCATTTAAATAAATTTTCTTATGGATAATGATAATGTTTATGTTTTTCTGTATTTTTCTTTATTTTAGGATGTATAATTACATGTATTTGTGTACAAACAAGGGTAAAAATATGACTAAAATCACTATAAGGTTAATGATTCCAATTTTGCGAATTAAAATTTTGGAGCCTGCAAAGTCGACCAATTTCACACAAAATTGGAGGGAGCACTTTATACATTTTTTGTTTTTTTATAAAGCCGAGTTATTTCCAATATATTGCCTTCGCCATTCATATAGTTTCCTCATTTCACATTCATGAGTTATTGATCTTAGTATGCACTTTGTTATTAACTTTAATATCTTTTTTGTTTCTCTTTGTATGAGAATGTAAAGTTTATATCGCCTTCATAATGCACTACAAAAATAGATTTTTACCTGCATAATGCACTATAATAGTTGAAATGGTAGCAAGATGATGGTCATGGTAGCTTTTTAAAAAGGTAAACTTGATAGTCTGATGTATTGAATGTTCAGGCAGGGCCGGTGCCAGGAATTGCGGGGCCCAATTAGAGAATTGATAGTGGGGCCCTCTACTCTATAAAAGTCGAAGATTGATGTATACCCGCCTCAGCCAGTGCCTTTGCCAGTTCTCGCTTCTGGTTGCCGCTTAAATACTTATGCCCTCTGTCTCTATCCCTGCTTGTGCTTGCCATGATAAAAGAGCTTTTTATATTATCTCATTATTAAACTCATCACAAATCATGTCTATGGCAACGACCGGGGTTTTGTCACTGTCTGACGGTGATCACTGGTTATTACAGGACATGCTGATATACATAGCACAAAGTTATCACTCATATTTCCCCCTGAAAACAGCCAAAAATACAGACCAGACACACGTACACCGTCCAAGCATTGGCAGAGTGGAAATTTGACTCTGAAAGTACCTACCAAATTTATTATTTGTTGCAAAATAGATTGATATTCGCAATATTTTTAATACATAATAATACTTAATTATTTTTAGATATATTCAAACTTAGTATTTAACACAAAACCAAAATGATTAAAAAGTGCCAAATATTCGAAGCGGCGTACAATCTTTTATCAAAAGTACCAAATCTGGTACAATAATACCAGGTTTGGCAACCCTGCTGTGTTTGTTCCTCCAGCCTCCAACCAACCACTAAAGGCTGGTGCTTCTGTTTCTAACAATACAGAAAATTCTCGCACGTGACTGAGATCTATTATTTCGATGACAATAATGATTTTGTGTCAACGTTAGCTTCGTTACCAATATTGTATACAGTTTAAAACTAACACACGTGTGTGCGGGGCCCCCTTGCGGTGCGGGGCCCAATTTGATTAAATTGGTCAAATAATGTGTATTCAAAGTTCATGCTAAGCTTCAGTTACATGCAACCTTTTATTTATTTTTTGAATTGGATGGTCTTTACAAAGTATAACTTATGTTTGCATAAGGGGAACTTATCTGTCAGTAAAAATGATCTCTATTCCTGAAGCATCTATCTTAAAACTACTACATCATATATATATATATATATATATATATATATATATATATATATATATATATATATATATATATATATATATACAGCTGATGTGTTTGTGTTTATGGCACTGTCACTGCCAGGAACTTCACTATTCTGGCACTACCACCAAGTATGTGAGAGGGAAACACACGACACTGTTACTGTCTGGCTTCAAACTTGTATTCATAACTAGTTCTCTAGCTTCAAACTTGTATTCATAACTAGTTCTCTAGCTTCAAACTCTCTTCTCAAGAGCTTCAAACTTCCTTATGAGTCAAATGGCTCACTATCATCAATGGTAAAATATTCCAATATTTTATACAGTGATTTTCATCCTTTCCACATAGACCAATGCAATATAACTGTGTCAGTCACAACTCCACTCTTGGGAGGCTGTTTCTCATAGGGACATCGCACAAAATTATTATTAATTATTATTATTATTATTATTATTATTATTATTATTATTACATCAACCTCATATCATTGAGCTCATTTGACATTATTAATTATAATATCCTAATTTTGCTACCAGATAGGTGTTTGGTAATATCGTAATTGAGAGAGTACAGAAAACTAAGATGAAATTAGAGAGGAAGAGGGTAGGTTCAAAACAGGATGTTGTGTAGTTCAGGGCTTCTGTATTGAGGATAAAGCTGGTAAAATGTTAGAGGAGAGGTACATAGGTGTATGTTATTTTCATGAATGTGGACAAAGAATATAACTGGATAGACCAGAAAAAAATGTAAGATGTTTTAGATGTACTATGGCATGGGACAGGTAGAAAGTTACTAAATACAAATTCTTGTGTTTCAGTCAAAGAAGCGTGAAAGTTTCAGAATACATATGGATGCAAGACTAATGTACTATATAACAATATCTTATCTATTTATAGATTAAGTTGCAAGCAAAATAATATAACATCAAAATTTTACTAATTAGAAGTCAAATACTGTTGTTTAGACTGTTTATTGCAGTAAATGAAAAGGATGGAGCAAAATATAGGTGTCAAATTAATACAAGAGTGTTTTAGGAGAAAGGTAAAGTAAATTTAACTACAATTAATGTGACTAAGGCATGAGAGAACATAAGGTTTGTGTATGTATCATTCAGAACTGAGTAACATGAGCAATGTGTGATCAAGGTGAATGAACATGAAAGAAGTGAATATGGAATGATCAGGTTGAATGAACCAATACACAAAGGAAGTGAGCGAGGTGATCAGGCTGAATGGACATGAAAGAAGTGATCAGGCTGAATGGACCAATATATGAAAGAATTGAATGAGGTGATCAGGCTGAATGGATCAATACACATAATTGAGTGAGGTTGATTATCTTAAGTATGAAAGCATGGAGATGATGATGACAGGAATGAAATGGAATGGCAAGTGAGACCTTGGTGTGGAATGAAAGTCAAAAGGTGTAGAATTAGAATTGTGGAAATGTTATGTGGGAGGTGCCTAGAGTGAACAGAGTGGATGTTAAGAATAGAAGTTTATATGGAAAAATTTGCATGTCCAGGAAGGAAGGAAAATTTATCTGCTGAATTTCATGGATTGCTCATAAGCTGTAAAACTAACTTATTTTCCAACCCCTGCACTCAATTTATTGACAGCACAAGGACTTGTCTAGAAAATCAATGCTATATCTCTCTCTCTCTCTCTCTCTCTCTCTCTCTCTCTCTCTCTCTCTCTCTCTCTCTCTCTCTCTCTCCTCTCTCTCTCTCTCTCTCTCTCTCTCTCTCTCTCTCTCTCTCTCTCTCTCCCTCTCTCTCTCTCTCCTCTCTCTCTCCTCCCTCCTCTCTCTCTCTCTCTCTCTCTCTCTCTCTCTCTCTCTCTCTCTCTCTCTCTCTCTCTCTCTCTCTCTCTCTCTCTCTCTCTCTCTCTCTCTCTCTCTCCTTTTTAATTTCCCATTACATTCACTAAAACTATATTTCATGATATGATTGAGACTGCCCATCACATCAATTCACCAATGTAACAAGTTGACATACAGTACTTGGGAAGGAATTACTACCTACCCTCCATATGAATACTGCACATGGTCAAACACAACTCATTAATGCTTGTGCACTGTAAACACTTCAAACATTACCTTAGTTTTGTCTACATTGAGTCATAGGCCCCTGGATTCTAAACCATCTCTGAGGATCTGAAGTTGACATAGTTGAACTTGTTGACAATCAAATGTCTGTATGCAACAATTCTCAGGACAGTTCAGCCCAAAAGACTTGAAAATGACCTTCTATCAATAGCTTCAGACACTCTTGTATGAAGAAATAATAGAAGATAACCTAGAGAGCTTAGGAAAGATTATGAAAAGCAGTCAAAGAGTAACACTGTTGGAAGATTTTGATTGTAGTGAAGTAAAGTGGGAGACAATTGAAAGCGGAGGTGAAAATACATGGGGGAAGTAAATTATTGAGACTAACAATGAATAATACAATGATACAATGGATAATTGATTATACAAGATTTAGAGAAGATAAACCATTAAGATTGGATCTATATACCAAAGGAATAAATTTGGAAAAAAATATTAATTATGAATGCATCTTTGGAAGGAGTGACCATGTGGTCCTGGAAATTAAGATTAAGGGAAATATGAAAGACAAACAAGAGGAATCATACAAAAAGTAAAGAAGAAATTATGCAAAAGCAAACTATACTGCAATGAAGTTTTTCAATGAAACTGACTGACAACAAAAATTAAGGAACTAAAGAAGTACAAGAGAAATATGATTTCTTCCTTATGATATACGAACAAGGAGTAAAGGAATACGTTCCATTTTATAAAGTAAAACAAAAAATGAAAAAAAAGTTTAACAGAAAGTGTGAAAGAACTTAAAAGAGAAGTCATGAAGCATGGAGGAGAATGAAAAGAAAACGGATCCAGGAAAGGAAAGAAAAATATAAACTAGAAAAGAATGAATATGTAAGGGTAAGAAGAGAAGAGATATGAAAAAGATATAGTTGACAAATGCAAAGAAGAACCAAAGCTGTTTTATAGATTTATTAATGGAAAAATTAAACTGAAAATATAACTAGATTTAAGGAAAATAAGGAAGTATATGAGGACCCGAAAGAAGTGAGTGAAATACTAAACAAGAATTTTCAGAAAGTATTTACAACTTAATTTTACTTTAAAAAGCCACAAGGAGAAAATTAAAGAAATTACATGTGGGAAAGCAGGATAAATAGAGAGGAGATTAAAGAAATGATGAAGGAACTGGATGAAAGAAAAGCAATAGGGCCAGATGGGGTATCAGGATACATCTTAAAAGAGTGTAGACAAGAAATGGCTGAGCCAATTCATGATATAATTGAGTGTTCTATTAAAACAGGAAAAGTTCCTAAAGAATGGAAAAGAGCTGATATAATGCCTATATACAAGAATGGAAATAAAGAAGAAGCACTTGATTATAGACCAGTGTCATTGACCAGCATAGTCTGTAAGATATGTGAGAAAGTCATCAAGAAACAATGGACTGAATACTAAGAAAGATAAAGAATAATAAAATAGACACTTTGGATTCAGAACAGGATGGTCGTGTCGCAAACTTATTAATTTTTTTTATTCAAGAGTGATAGATATAACACAAGAAAGAGATGGATGGGCGGATTGCATACATTTAGACTTTAAAAAATATGCCACCCACGACAACCCAGCTGCCCGTGTATTGTGGGACATAACAAATACAAGGGGACATGGTAAGAGACTGAAGAAGACAAGGTGCTTACAAGACGTCAAAAAATATAGTTTTCCACACAGATGCATTGATACTAGGAATGGACTGGATAGTGAGATAGTGGAAGTGAGGTGTGCGCATGACTTTAAAGCTAAAATTGATCGAGAAAGATATGGAAATGGAACCCCACGAGTGTGAGCTCATTTCCCGTAAACTACAACTAGGTAAACACACACACACACACACACACACACACACACACACACACACACACACACACACACACACACACACACACACACACACACACACACACACACACACACACACTCATCATCATCATCTTTATCATCATCATCATCATATATGATTTCACAACCTCCTATCATATCTATTGGCTGCTCATCTATTCCAGGTCACCCCAGCAAACTTCCTATTTAATCTCCATTTAGTTCTCTGTTTGCACTGCTTTATTTCACCATCACTAGGTTGCCATTGTGTTGCTCTAGTTGTCCATCTATTTCTGTTTTGTCCATGACGTGTCCTGCTCATGTATATACTTTTCTTTTAATTGTTGTCAAAATGTCTTCCACTTTGGTCTTCTCTTTAATCCATGATGCTCTCTTCTTATCTCCATGTTATGCTTGACATTATTCTCTATATTCCCCTTTGGACAAATTCTTATTCCATAACTTTAGTAATACTCCAGCTTTCCAATCCATGTGTTGGGACAGGTAGAATGCACTCATTATAGATCTTTATCTTTAGTGATAGTGAGAGATTACTTTTCATAACACTGTTTTGCTTACTAAAAGCATTTCATACCATCCCTATTCTTTGTTTGACTTTTTCATGATCTAGACTTGCACAATTTTTTTTGTTCAAGTAGATATATTCCTGAACACATTCTATTACTTTATCCTATACTTTGATTGTATGGTCTAGTGCAGAGGTGGTCAAATGTGCTTAATGTAAGAGCTACAAATGATAAAGCCCAGATGTCTGAGAGCTACAGTACATGAAAAATATGTACACATACGTTTTATTGTTACATACACATTTTGTTACAAAAATTTTATATAAGTTTTAAGAAATGCATATTAAATGCAATGATATTTATTCATGCATGCAGTTTTTAAACTCTTGATTTGTATTAGTTTCAGTAATCACAAACACACAAATATGTAAGAAAAAAAAGTAAACCAAAGTAAGTATTAGAGACATTTTAATCAGATTTCCACCTTACAAAATTAGTCTCATTATGATTACATTTTTATGACAAAAATAAAATGCTACAAATGTCAGGCTATTAAAGACGGTATTTACTGCTGGTAGTGGTCTTGCAGGTCTCCAACTTGGCTGTAAGTCGTTTAAAATCTGACTGATAGGATATATTTTCTGTTTGATCTTATAGATATAACTTTATAGTAGCAATGGTTTCTTATGGATGTCTTCTAATACCCTGACATATCTTTCTTCTATCATCTATTTCCTGAGTGATTTCATAAATGATGAGGTTTCCACCGAGTCAAAAGCTTATTCATAGTCTATGAAAACCATGCACAATAGTCTGGTGTATTCTCCATATTTTTCCTCTACTTATTTGATTATAGACATGGATATGGTCAGTTGTTGAGTAACCACTCTGGAATCCTGCTTGCTCTTTCAGTATATTTAGATTGAGTGTTGCACTAATCTTATTTGTGATTACTTTTGTAAAAAGCTCTAACACAATAGTCAGTAAACTTATTGGCCATTATTTTTTTTAACAGTAGCGGAGAAGAAGAGAATAAATGTCATAAAGATGAGGAATATGTGTGAAATAACATGTATGGACTGAGTGAGAAAAGAGGAGGTATGAAGGAGAACTGGTGTTACAAAGGAGGTTAAGAGGAAGGCCACGAACAGGAAGGATGGATGATGTGAGAAGAGCACTGAAGGAAAAAGGAATGTCTGTGGAGCAAGGAGAGATGATTGTATGTGATAGAAGTGAATGGAGAGCAATGGTGAATGCTGCCTTGACAACACTTGGAGGAGATTCTTGCACATCTGGTGTGACCCTTGGATCATATCAGGTGCAGGGAGGGAATGAGCATGAGTTAAATATGAAGTGGAAGGGGAAACCTTGGGACTCTGTTGTGGATGTGATCTGTGCTCTCATCTCCATTTGCATGACTCACTTGATGCACTGTGTTTGGACGGTGTACTTCTCTTTTCTTCTCTGGGGTCCTAGGGGCTAAGTGAGAGGAATGTATATGTATGTGTGCATGTGTGTGTGTATGCATGCTTTGTCTTGGCTACACCTCTTTAGGGGGATAACAGCTTGATTTTTTTGGTCTTTGAGGTCTCCTTTCTTGTGGCGGTTTTTGACGTTTTAGGTACTGAGCAAGTAGACAAGCACTTTGTATTCCAAGTTTGTCTAGTAGAAAAATGTGTATATATATATATATATATATATATATATATATATATATATATATATATATATATATATATATATATATATATATATATATATATATATACACACACACACACACACACACACACACACACACACACACACACACACACACACACACACACACAGACAGGGCACTATGAGCCCCGCTCGAACCCTGTAATATACAACTAGGTAATATACAACTAGGTAAATACACATACCTCAGTTTTACGGACCTCCCTTTAACGGATATTGGAAACAACGGACAAAATCTGCAGCAGCCACCTCACTTTGTTTACATCAGTGTAACCACAGGTGTAAGTTAATTTTGAATAGAAAATGTTCAATTACTGTATTATAGTGTATATACTATACAGTGCACAGGTATTTTACAGTCAGATTGGATAGTGTGCTTCATTAAATGTATAGTACTATATTATTCCTCTTTCTTTTGTAATGTAATTGTTGATATTAATCACTACAGACTTAGTATCGGTAACTACAGACAATCGGCATTATCGGACCGATGTTTCCCCCCTTTTGTCCGTTAAAACGAGGTATAAGTGTGTATGTATATATATATATATATATATATATATATATATATATATATATATATATATATATATATATATATATATATATATATATATATATATATATATATATATATATATGTGTGTGTGTGTGTGTGTGTGTATATATGTTCAGCCCCCAAAAACCACCCAAAATTTTTTTTTATGGGTATTTAAAACAAAAAAAGTGCACAGGTATAGACACTGTACAGAGGACAGTAGGAGAACTAAAGGCAGGGGCTGGAAGTCCAATTTGTGCATTAGAGGTGTCTTGACACTCCTCTTTGAAAGAGTTCAATTCATAGGCAGGTGGAAAAACAGACATAGGAAGAGACTTCCAGAGTTTACCAGTGTAAGGGATGAGAGTGAAGATACTGATTAACTCTTGCATTAAAAAGATGGACAGAATAGGGATGAGAAGAAGTAGAAAGCTTTGTGTAGCGAGGTTGTGGAATAGGTGGAGGCATGCAAGTTCAGAAGAGCAGTCGGCATGAAAATAGCGGTAGAAAAGAAATAAAGATGCAACATTGCGTCGGTGACTTAAAGAATCAAGACAGTCAGTTAGAGGAAGAGAGTTGATGAGACAAAAAGCTTTAGACTCCACCCTGTGTAATAAAGCTGTGTGAGTTGAACCCCCACAGACATGAGAACCATACTCCATACATGGATGGATAAGGCCCCTGTACAGAGCAAGCAGCTGGGAGGGAGAGAAAAAATGGACGCAAATGCTATAGGACACCTAACTTCTTGGAAGCTGATTTAGCAAGAGTAGAGATATGAAATTGCCAGTTTAGATTTTTAGTAAAGGATAGACTGAGTGTGTTTAATGTGGAGGAGAGGGGCAGTTGAGTGTCATTGAAGAAGAGGGGATAGTTATCTGGAAGGTTATGTCGAGTAGATAGTTGTAGAAATTGAGATTTTGAGGCATTGAACAGAATCAGGTTTGCTCTGCCCCAATCAGAAACTAGTGAAAGATCAGAAGTTAAGCGTCCTATAGCATCTCCTCTTGAACCTTGAACCTGTTAGGTTTAGTGGTGAAGAAATGATGTTCCACAGGTTGGAAATTAGATCTAAGGCCACGAATGTTGCAGAAATCAATAGAAAAAGTATTAGAGGAAGTGTCAAGACACCCAAGGTCGTCATCAGGGGGGCAATCCGACCTGGGGACATTTGTGGTCCACTCCCCAGATGGGGATTCCGAGGCTGGGCGTGGTGAGGCCATTATGAAGAATTTAGAGTTGAGTGTAAAAGTGTAAGATGAAGCTATAAAATATGTACTATATATAAAGTAACGCACCTCAGTGGTGCAGTGGTTAGCACGTCTGACTATGAATCTGCTGGCCCGAGTTCGATCCCGGATCAAGGCAGGTGGCACACAGCTCACCCAGCTGCTCATCCTCCCAAATGGGTTGGTAGGTAAATGGGTACCTAGTGAAACCTGGGGAAGGTAAACTGTGGAAAGTCGGATGTCACAGTGGCCTTGTGTCCCAGCGTAACGGATTAATTTCCACCACAGGCTCAAAGGCCTATGTGACGGGAGATGAGTGTCTGCATCTCCGCTCAGCTACAGTGTGTGCCCCCACTTTACCTTTATGAAGTAATGATTAGGAAATTGATGTGAAATAATAATAATACTAATAAGTTTTAAAAATGACCAGAATGAGAAGAAATAGAGAAAAAACGGCCTCAGGATCCAAAGTGGTGAAAATTCTATGGGCTGTGGGATTTTTTTTTTCAGTCAGAGAGAGAGAGAGAGAGAGAGAGAGAGAGAGAGAGAGAGAGAGAGATAACATGCAAACAGAAGTCAGTTTGCTTGGCAATTTTCTCCTAATGTTTTCTTTTCCAAGGTTCAGATTTTAATTTCACGTGAGAAATATTGATATACGTAGTGCATATTAGAATTTACCTCAGATTTTTTTTCTCCTCAGAAGATAATTACACAAAATGTCCAACAACTACCCAGAGTGCTGGAAAACCAGTGATGTTTGCATATGGCTCAAAGAAAAAGGTTTTGGGATCTATGTCGACAGTTTCAGAAGACACAAGATTGATGGAGAAGCCTTGTTGATGTTAACAGAAAAAGATCTCAAGGAAGAACTACAGGTTGAGGTGAGTTTACATGATGTTATTCTTTTATGCATTATGTTTGCTTCAATGAAAATTATATGTGTGATTTCTGTGTTGTATTATGAAGGTAGTTTGTTGTAGATGTTTAGCAAATTGTCTTTTTCATTATTGAAATTCTACATTTTCATTTGACTTGATTTTTGCAATATTCTCTTGTAGTTACTTGGTGATGTTAAAAGATTGCTGGCAGCCATAACTAGGTTGACTAGACCAGGTCTACCAGGCCACCATGACCTTCACAACAGTGTTCCCTTGGCTGCATCTTCCCCATCTTCACATAACAGTCAGCAACATAAACACCTGATACTCGGTGCAATCTCAACTGGCTCGTCTCGCATCCGTTCAAGGTGAGTGAGTGAGTCGTGGGCAGCCATTCATATTAACCATAAATTGCAATGCCATTTTATTGAAGAAATGCATGTATTTGAAATCCGGGTCATCAGGCACTGTATGACAGCAGAGCAAAAAAATGATGGCAAAGCAAACTATGGGAAAGGAAGGGTTAGTTAAAGTCAAATAATTGGATAAGATGGAGGATGTGGTTTTGTCACAGAAAGAAAATTATGCTGTGTAATTGGAAATGTGGTGATTCTGTAAATATCATTAAAGCTTGGGTAAGGGGGGGAGTCTGGATAGATGAGTTAAGTGAGGGAAAGCTGCAGCTTAGGCAGCAGTGTAACAAAGACAAAAAAGAAGAATATAGGATTCATACAGAGGTGGGTGTTACAAGTTATACAAAGGGTCGGTGGGGAGTGCGTCATAAGATAAGACTGAGTGAGGTTGGTGTGGCCAATACGTAATTTTGAAAGTGCAGTCTCCCACCGTCTATTCTTGTGACATGGGTCTGACAAAGGAGAGATGGATGGTTTAACTGCATGAAGTTTATCACTTGAGAAATCAGACCAGAAGGATTGCCAACGGCTAAGTAGAAAGGAGCGAAAAGAATGGAAATAATCACAGGTTGGGACTTCTGTGAAATGATGGCATCCTAATATAGTAGCAGAATGGGCCAGTGAGTCAACACACTCATTACCAGTAATTCCAGCATGGCTCGGAACCCAACAAAAACAGACTTTTTATAGGCATAGAGGCGAAACAGTCACTAAAGGGTAAATATTTGGTTGCTGTCATTGTAATGTTTTCGTGTTCCATTAATCAATATATGATATATGTATCTGGTCATGGGGTACGGAACACTGTTTGAGTTTTTTACAATTTTAATTATTAAAAGTAACATTACTTCATCTCTTGTCAATAATTACACAATTTCATCATTATTTCTGCTATTGTTAACATAGTTATATATCTATCTTTCGGGCACATTTACTTAGTTTCCCATGGAGCGATAACAATCCTCATATTCTTTCTGTTTCCATGGAGCTAATACATAATAATATATAATAGATTTCCTACATAAAATAATATTCTTAACTTAACATCCTATAAGCTGCTTTCTAAGACTGCATTATTAGAGAGTTTCTACTCTTCAATGGATGGAGATGGCCAGGAAAGAAGGCTTCTTAAACAAAGAGAATAACGTTTTGCTCAGTCTTAAGGACACTGGACACGCACGGTAATTGGAACTGAAATGTTGGGAAGGGAACAAAACTGCAAAACCAGAGTCATATTGGGATTTAGAGACATCAGTAAAAACATGGGTACAATTGGCATGAGTAACAAAGTGTTCAAGAAAAAAGGATTGTAAGATGTAAGTTGGTGTATCAGACTTGGAAAAATTAGGCACTGGCAGAAGAGCAAAGTGAATGGATAGGTATAAGCCATGGTAGAAAAGAGCACTTTGGAGAGCCTTATGAAAATTTGGTGAAGGTAGCAAGGCAGATCTTTAAGGAAGTTTGCCTTAATTACTGAGTGGGTTAACCATCTTAAGATGTACATCCAAGCTATAAGGGACAATTGTGAATAATTTATGATGTGATTGATTGTATATCTAATTGTAAATATATAGCCAATACTGAAATTGATTTTTCATATTTTTCTGCAAATACAAATACATGAGAATACCTGAAAAGAACAGACACCAGAAGACCTATTGATCTATAACTAGGGTATCTGCTGGACTACACACTACTACAAGTACACTAAGCGTTGAAGAACAGGATAAAACAGAACAAGGCTCTCTCCCCACCCTCCTCTCCCTCCGGCAATGTGCCGGCAGGAAAAACAGATATAAGGGAACACCACCCTTGTAGAAAACATGGATAGTGACGGAATGCATGATTGAACCAAGTAATAAGGAATTGTAATTTTTATTAATGGTGCAAAATAACATGTTTTCAGGAACTACTCATCTGACTCCCAAGCATCAGACCTGCCTGACCAGTCCCTGCTGGGCAATTTAAGACGTGCTAGTGGAGTTGCCACCCAGCTAAAGGCGGAGTACTTCAGGACTGCCATCTCCTTCTTGTATGTCCTGATGGTGACCTGGATCACTGCATTTGTCATGGTTTTTGTGCATGACAGGGTGCCAGACAAGGTGAGTTGTTATGCCTCCTTGTGCATTGTATCAAAGTGTTGTTAATCTGTAATGGTGTTTCATGTTAGTGTTACCTTATTGTCTTACAATATTACTGCAAGTATGTTTGTGGAAAACTGAATGCAAGTGAAATTGAGAGTCTTAATAGAAGAGGAAGATTGTAAAGGAATATACATGCATGAAATAAGTGTTGATAGAGGGGGAGGGTTTGAACAAGCAAGGACATGGATAGGAAGAGGTGGAGGTTTCTGCTATGGCCACCCACTTAGGTGGCGTTCCCAATGGGAATGAGGCATCAGAAACTATAGATAAATGATTTATATGTAATTTCACAGGAAAGACATCCACCTCTACCAGACATCTTCCTGGACAATGTTCCTCACATCTCGTGGGCCTTTCAGCTGTGTGAGATAACTATCATCACACTGGCCTCTGTTTGGTTTGGTATTCTTTTCTTCCACAAACACAGGTAAGGAATTATATAATTTCTAACTTTATCAACTCATGCAATCACACGCCATCATCACATGGGGTTCTTTCACAGAAACTTTTGATAAAACAAGAGTCAAATACAGTAATGTACATATGTGATAAAGTCCTATGTATCTATCTATGTACCAGGCTGTTATCCCTTAAAGCCAAGACAAGGCATGCCAGGATTAGTGGAGACATTACACTCCCCTCCCCCTCTGTGCCTTGTATACAGAGGAGGGGCTTCCCAGAGCCCTCGCTTTGTCCCTTTTGTCTCCATTTATAAACCGCAGAGATTATGGTGGTAGAATTTTTGTAGCCCCCACCACAGTTAAATATAATAAAGTTACAAACCTTAATTTCTATGGTTTCTACTGAATGCATGTCGTTTTTGCATAACATACTAAAGTCTAAAATAGTAACCATTACATACGTGCATTACGGTATTTGACGATTAATACAATGCTATTGTTTTATCAAAAGCAAGCTGATCCCGTTGTTGCGGTGCCTAGAGTAATCAATTATTCAAAACTGAAAAATCCCATGTCTTATCCAAGATGATAGTATGTGATTGCCTTGGGTGTTATCAACTCAAATTTGCATCATATGATGTTACCTTAATACCAAATAACTTCTTAACTGTTGCTAATACATAATTTCAATACCATTATCTATTTATCTATATACTCAGATAGTATCTTCCTTAAAGGTGGGTAGCCAAGACAAGGCAGGTGTAAGAGTATCATAAATATTTGCATAAAAGTAACTTTCATGGCTGTGGATGGTATGTTTAATCTATGCTTAACTGTCAAGTACATGAATAATATTTGTCTTAATCTTTCTCCATGAAACGACATCAGTAATGTATGATTAATATTTGTATTCAGTGAATGTTTGAAAATACCAATTGTTATACATAGGTTCGTTAGACTATTGTAGTTTTATAGAAAAATCAAGGGCCTTTTACAGTTGATGTTACTTTATGCAAATATCTGACTTTCCTGCAGATCCATAGCGTGTCGAAGATTCTGTGCCTTGTCTGGGTCAGTGTTGCTGCTTCGATGTGCTACAATGTTCATCACCAGTCTTTCAGTCCCGGGATCACATCTGGAATGTGCGCCAAGGGTTAGTAATGATGATTTTAATTTGTTGATATATCTAGGGACAGAACTACAATTTTCACATGATATATTGCATGGTGGTCCAACATCTTGGACAACTTCGCAAAATATAAAAGCTGCAAGCTACACATAGTAGGGTATGCTAGAACAAATTAATTTTATGACGAATTATACTACTACAATCAGTTAGTTTGCGATCTATCTATATACCTGGGTTATATACATCCATATTAAAGGTGGGTAGCTAAGACAGGGCATTTACATACACACATCCACTTGCATTCACTTACATCTTTGCCTCAAGACTTAGCTGCTGATAGTCATCCTGACCTTCCATCAGAGCATGAATCTTGACAATTTCCTGACTGCACCCAACTCTCCTAGCCTCTACATGTCTCCACCATCCTTTATGCACAAGTCAGGTGAAGAGAGCTTGGCTATGTTATATTTTTCATGTTTAAAACATGGAAGTTCGCTGCCACCCGTCGTCGGAGTGCTTCAGGAATCACCAGGCGGATGGACCCCTGCTCGTATGTATAGGTCACCAGCCCTTGGGACACTACCAACCTGTCTCTGACACCATAAAACTGGTGCAGACAAGCCAGCTCTTGGGCTCGATGTGGATGCCAATCACCTGCTGTCATCTTGGCAAGGAGCAGTTGATAGTTCAGGTCCTCGGCAGCTCCCTGCGCCACTGCCATGCTGTCCAGGACGATGCAGTCACTGCCGTCGAGCGCGGCTACAGTTACAGCCGCCATAGCAACCTCCATGTTGCTGGCCTGCTCCTCATCTGTTGTGTCTGGTGGTGCACAGTGGGCGGGGACACAGCGCGCAACAGGAAATCAGCAACAGAATTTCTTTTCCCCGGGAGATACTTAATCTGAAATTTGTGCTACAATGTTTTCTCCTTGAAGGCAAACAGCCTCGGATTCGCGATGTCCTTCAGTGCTCTGTCACCCAAGAGCTTTACTAGTGGGCAGTGGTCAGTGATGATTAATAGATTGGGGCAACCAAGCAGGAAGAGGCGAACCTTGTGGAGGCACCAGGCAACGGCTAAAGCCTCACCCTCCACTGGTGCGTAGCCTGCCTACACGGGTGTGTTGTAACGGCTGCCACACAGCGCGAGGTGCCACCCACTCTTGCAGCAAAGAGGGGCCTCTTTCATCAGACAGGGGCAGTACTGCTGCAGGACAATGAATCCCATGCCCATCTTACTCCAGTCTGTCACCACAACGGTAGGTCTGTCCTTGTCATAGAACGTGAGGCCCTCCATAGCCAGCTTGCAGATAACGTCCTTGGCTTGCTGAAACTTCTCCTGCAGGTTAGCATCCCAGTACACTTTCTTGTCCTGTGATTTCCGCAGTAGCTTGTGGAACGGCTCCATGACTGGCGTGGTGGCGAGGAAGGATGCTAGCTGGTTGACGAACCCGTGCCAGGAGTGGATGTCAGTCAGCGTCGGTTCGGCACGCATGCTGAAGTTCCTGACAGCTGCCAGCCTCTCTTCAGTATGCTTGCAGGTGTCCCAGCCTACATGAAAACCCACAAAGTCCACCTCTCTCCTGCCAAACTTGAATTTTTCTGGCTTGAGGGTAATGCCTTTCACAGCACAAGTCTCCAGGAAGCTACACTCGTGCCAGAATGCATCCTCCACACTGGCATTGAACAACAGGGTGTTGTCTACACACTTTAATTCTCTTGGAATGGCTGCAATGGTGGTGTCAAATCTTCTGGTGTATGCATCAGGAGCAGCACAGTGACCCATGGGGGTTCTACAGTACCTGTAGCGGCCCCATGGTGCGATGAAGGTAGTGAGCTTCCTGCTGCCCTCCTGCAACTCAACCTGGTGGAAGCCCCAGTGGGCATCCGTTGTAGTCTTGTAGGTGTGGCGGGTAATCCCAGACACCATGTTGAACAGTGTGAGAGTGTGGTGCATCTCTCTCCCTCTCTCCTGCAGGTAGCATTGAGCTTCTGGTAGTCAATGGTATGTCTGGGCTAGCCTGAGTTCTTGGTAACCACCACCATTCTTGCACACCACTCTGTTGCCTCTCCCACTGGTACTGGCTCCAGGATCCCCTTCTTGATATCCTCGTTGAGCTATTTCTTCACCTCCGCCTCCCAGTGTCTCGGTACCAAAGCTGGCGTGTGGCAAGCATATGGCTTGGCGTCTGGGAGCAGGTGGATGACATGTGGCTCGCCTGCCATCACTGGCAGGGGACTTCTGTCAGTGTTGAACGTGGACCCGGAGAAGTAGCGGAGGAGCCACTCCTCTAACTGGTACGTACTCTTCCAGAGGGGGAAACGGGACCGTGGGTGGCCTTGTGGGCATGCTGTCAAGCGGCTCCGTAGCAACATCAGTGACGATCGAAGCCGCAACCGGAGACTGGTGAGGGAAGTTGGCGTGCACCAGTCCCAAGTCCCTGCATGCCTGCAACGATATGTAGCTCCACGTAGCCGTCTTCATGACAAAGACCTCTTGTGTCATCGATCTGTCACTGTACTGCATGTGACAGGTGAATGAGCCCATGGGCTTCAAGCTCATATTTGCCACATCTTGCAAGCTTCCCCCATGCTTCAATGATGCCGTCCTGATACCAAGTGTGGCCAGCAGCTCTGGCCCAGTCACACACACTTGGGCTCCTGTGTCTGGCACCACTAGAATCCTGGCTGGCTTCCTCCCCTCGCATGTGTAGCTGACGGTCACCCTGATACATGGCTGACTCTGGGCTTTCCCTGTGGCGGCAACCACAATGCCAGAGACATTGTTTTGCTTGTTTCGCCTTGTTTTGCTACCTCTCTTTTGTGGCGATGAATGTTAGCCTGGCTTATAGATGCACATATCTGGCTAACATTACTTGTATTGTCTGTAGTTGTTTTTTAATAAGGGTTTCATAATTTAAAGTTAATATAGTCACTTCAAGGAGACAATAATTTATCTATCTGTATACCGGTGGACCACCATGGCTGTGAGGAAGTCCTCAAGACTATACCAAGAATACCCGGTCTATTTCCCCTTTGAAGGAGGGTAGCCAAGGCAAAGCATCTTTAAGGTTTGATTAGAGTTTAATCTAATGGCTCCCAACTTCTTTGCTCAGTCCCTTTTACTTGCCTTTTATGACATGGAGGGAATAAAGTGGCAGTATTTTATAAACTGGCTGGTGATGTGCGACCAGGCCACATTCCCGTACCACAGGGAAATAATTATAGTGAAGGAAATGTATGTGCCTAACATATATACATTTTTATTTATAAAGGTGGTCCTTTGATTATAAGGTTTAGGTTCTATACCACACAGTTCTAGGTGACAATCTAACTGAACTGGAAGTCATAGAGTGCTGGTGTAGCAGACAACTTAAATTTCAACCTCCCTCACTGCAAATTCAGAATTTTAACATGCAGGTAATTCACAGTGAAGCGGCCCAGTAGTGTAGTTTGTTGAATCCTGGGTCGATTGAAGACAAAATGTATTTGTCTTCTTAAAAGCTGTAATCTATGTTCACCTAGCAATAAATAGGTATGGAAGTAAGCCGAGGGTTTGTGACCTTGAAATTCTATCCTCTTGCATGTATGAGTGAAGTGTGTTTGTATGTGTGTGTAGAGTGCTTCCTCTAAGAGACCAGCAATGGTCTACGCCACACCTTAAGGGATAAAACAAGCTTTGTTTATACCATAACATGAATTTGAAATTAAAATTCTTATGAACTTTAGGTACTTTAGATTGTAGTTGTACACTAATGGTTGAGAAGAGACTACTGTCTTATCTGTTAAGTGTTTACGGCCACCAAAATGATATCTGGCCATGAGCCTCATATGAACTACAGGCTTCCATGAAGTGTGGATTATCTCAGGCATGGAGTTGGGAATAATGATCATTGTTGTAACTATATTCCAGGGTCACAGTGATATATGGACAAAAATGAATCAAGCTTATTTGATTTGGCGAGGAGGTGGCCTAAGCTTGATGGGAGTACGTACTTGTGGAGACTACATGTTCAGTGGCCACACAGCCACTCTCACACTTCTCAATTTCTTCATCACTGAATGTAAGTATAAGTTAAATTGCATTAAACCCTATTTCTTTCCACACTTAAATCAAAGCAGAGAATAAGTGTATATGAGCAACACCTTTGGTTAGTGGTGGTTGAAAGCATGTTTGACTTAAAAAAATGAGTGAATTAATGTGAATAAAGTAAGTGCCGGACATAAGAGCTCATATGGCACATGTTAAGCTAAAAGGCAAACAGCAGAGCTAAGAGATTACATCAAGGCAAAGTATAAGGAAGGAAAGAATAGTTAGTTACAGTAAAATGGTTAAATTAAATGGAGGATGTGGGTTTGGGTGAAATTCTGTTGGAACACAGTGTGTTAATAATTTTACTTATTTTAATGTAAAATGATTTTCCTTCCAGATACACCTAGAAGAGTGTACTACTTGCACATTTTCTCCTGGGTGCTGAATATGTTTGGCATTTTCTTCATTTTGGCCGCCCATGAACATTACTCCATTGATGTGTTCATTGCCTTCTACATCACATCCCGTATGTTCCTCTACTACCACTCATTAGCCAATAACCGCGCACTGCAACAAAGAGACTCCTTCAGAACCAAAATTTGGTTCCCAATGTTTAGTTATTTTGAGGCACACATTGATGGGATTGTTCCTAATGAATATTCCAATCCTTTAGCAGCTGGAAAACTTATAAAAATTGTGAAAACCTTATTGGTAAAATCAAGCTCTTTACTAAAGAAGGAAAAAACTAACTAGTGCTTAACATAAAGAGTTGTCTAATGCTAAATATTTGTTCAGGTTGTGAATATGCTCAAATATGTCCTATTAAATATACAGTATAACGTATTTCTATAAATGGCTACTTGGGAAGATCCAGTCTATTACTGTACTATTTTCACTTTATGTTGCATCAGTCTTTTTTTTGAAAGTTTTCTTTCATAATCTCATACCATTCTACCTCCAATTTTACTCAGCTGTGATTATGTTCTACTACGTTGTTACCATGGCTAAGGATTTCTTTCCTGAAAGTGAATATACTAGACGACTTGAATATTCTTAAAATGAAAAAGTTATAAATCAAATTTTGTTTGTGTCCAATCAAAATCTACTCAAAATTGGTGGATTACAAATTGCATTGTATTTTTACCTTAAAGACTAATACTCACAATCCCCAGATGTGGCTTGTTTCTTCTTCTCGTCCTTATCTTTTGTACAAGTTGCCACTGGTACAAACTCTTCTAATTCAGTCCCTTTATACACTCTACATCATTCTGTACAAAATAAAGTAAGCAAATTTTAAATGAAATTTTCCTTTTTGCTACAAGCAAAATAATTATTAAAAACTGGTTCTGAACTGTATGCAATACCTACTGCTTGGTACTCAAGAGCTAATTGAAATCCATTTTTGAGAACATAATTAAGTTGCCCACAACATACATCCAACACTCGTAAGGGCCAGCAGGCCTGTTGTTGTTTGTTCTTCCTAACACTTTTTTATACACTCACATCATGGTGAGCAGAGAGAGATTCTTCAAATAATGCTACTTTTCATAAATTGAACCTAGTCCATCCTTCAAAATACACACATACAAAAGGCAAACATGTTTCAGGTAATGAATGTGCCTCACCTACCTATCTTACACTCACGTCACATTATTCCTGCCACATGTAACCACTAGGGAACTAACAACTCATGGAAGGTTGTGTAAGCTTGTCCATATTGGAAAAAAAAGAACAATAACTGAAGCTAATTGACTTACTAGTGCCCGTGCCTGATGCTTATAATTTCTTACTGGCTTAATTACTTCATTCAGGCATAAGCCTGAGTATATGTAACAAACTGTAAAATCATATGTTCATTATTGTCAGACTTGGAGAAATTTTAATCAACAGTGGCAGTTTGGGCAATTTGTTAAGATTTACCACATTATTTACTGTAATGTAATAGCTTAATAATGTTAGATCACATTGATTGATACTACCCTTGTCAGCAGCTGCTGATTAAATGAATGAATTATCAGCAGTATTTAAGGAATTCCTAGTCTTTATGTTAGATATTTTGTTAGTAATTTAGCCTCAAAGATCAGGGATTTTATGAATTTCAGAGATTAAGATGGATGTCATGGAAATATTTTGACAAGATGCAGGAGAGGAGAGAAGTTTAATTTTTTTTTCTCCATCTTCCTACATGGGAAAAGCTTTACTTTATCTTAGTATTTGTATATCATGTTTAGCTCTAATTTCAAATTTATTGAAATCATACTCAAGAACAATTTATCCATGTATACAGTATAAGGTTCATGATGTTACTACTGAATATAAATAATGATTTCAGCTTTACTTCTCGGTTGGTCTTTGACTAGGGAGCAAACGGTAATAAAGGATGCTATCATTGCACTGCCAGCAAGAGATGATGAATTTTCAGTTAAACTGTTTGTGGAAACCTTTAAACTCCTGACAAATTAGTGCATACAATATGTAGGCTCTGGGAAAACATAATGGAGGATAGAGTCGACATGGGCTTGTGATAAGAGATACCTTGGCAACACTCCATATACTTCCCAGTGCACTATAGTAATGGCCAAACAGAATGACATGACTCTACTTCCATTTATCATTCTCTGCGGAGTGTATACTTTATTTAAAACCTTAGTGCACTTGAGTTGTGTGGGGAAGTAAGCTGACGGCTTGCAACTACTGCTGACTCATTATCATTGTGTTCTTGGCTGTGGTTGGTCTTTCACTTTGGGTTTTTGGATATATAAATGTCTACAGTTACTTAATGTTGTTAATATATCTTAAGGTGTGCTCTATGCTTGGCTTTATGCAAAGTTTCCAGTTTTAACAGCTGCTGCTATTCCAGGATTTTTTTTTTTCCTTCTTTCTCCATTATTGTAATGGCAAACATGTATATGTAGTACTTATATCTATGACGACCTTCTGTGTATGTAATACACATTAAGGAAGTGGCTGTCTTATTAGTTACTTGAGGGAATTGCTGTATGTGTTAAGTTTATCAAACAATAAAAATGCTCATATGAAATATACAATGTATCTTTATAAGCTAAAGTAAATTTATGTTATGTACAACCTAGAATTTTGGAAAACACGACCCCAAAAAAACAAAAAAATTTTCACATAAACATTAACTATAAAGGTTACCTAGATTATAGTCCTCCATTGGTCAAAACATTTGTAAAGTAGGAGTTAGTAGCTAAGGTAAATATAAATCAGTTAATTGTTCATATTGCAAAGTTAAGATTAAGATGGACCTTTCTTAACTGGAAGATACATAAAAGGATTACTGCATTTAAATAAAAAAATAAAAAAAAATTTATTGTTGGGGGACTTTAAGGTTACTTTTGGGCATTACTTTTCTGGATTTTATCAGATGAACTTTGGCTTATTTCACTTGTATACCATGACCACGCTATTTTTTGTTATATTGAAGCTTTACACTATATGAAAATATAATAAAATTATGAAAATGTAAATTGTTACAAAACTTATTATCTTTACTCCACAACTCTCTTACTTACCAGATTAAATTTCAGACTTGAATGAATGTACTATGGACAATTGAGAGACTTATCATCATTCTAGGTTATGTTATATATGGAATGCAAAAGGAGAGATGGCCCTGTTGCAAGAATACTACCACCGTATTCTACGCGAATCGTAAAAGGTGTCTTAAATTAATAGAGTGAAGGGTCTGCGAAGCCCTTCCTCTGTATTCTCTCCAATTAAAAAACAAAGCACAGAGGGGAAGGGGAGAGTAATGTCTCCCTGAAGTGTAAATGTCGTGTCTTGGCTATCCTCCTTTAAAGGGGATATTAGCTAGGTAGTAAGTATATGGATTAATAGATCGAAAAGGAGAGTGAAACAAGTAGTAGACGAGAGAAAAAGGAGAGTGGATGAAGACTTGCAAGATGACCGAGTGTAATGACCCCATGTCTATTTGAACTTATATGGATGATGTGATGAAATAAGTAATGATGATGTTAGAGTGAACATCCATGCAAAAGGTAGTAATTGGGATTGTGCAATTGTTTTCTAATGATACAGAAGATAAGAGTGGACTGCAAAATCTAGTAGTTACGTGTGGTGGTGTGTGCAAAAGACGATGAATGGGTGTTTAAGAGGACCAACCCAAATTAAATGTGAGGGCATTGTGTTGAGTAAGTGAGAGATAGATAACAACCTCAGCTAATGTGACAGTTCCGACACTCATGCCTCACTGCCTTTTTGAATACGTCTCCTACTCCATGTACTCGAGTTCTCGCTGATATGACAAAAAGAAAAAACAAACAACCAAGTTTTGATATCAGTTCGTCCCATGCACCTTGTATCCAATATCAAGTATGTCCAAGTTTGTAAGCTAGAAAAAAGTACTATTTTTTAGGTAACTGCAAACTTAGTGGAGTATGTGCTTGCAGCGTTGCACCTCCGCTTCCTGATGGAACAGCTAAGAGGTATTGATGCTCCACCCGCTGTTTCGTACTGGCGGAACGCGGGCGGGAGGGCGGTATGGGACGGGAGGAGGGGTAATGGGCGAGAAAGATGAGGAACCCAACCCTCACTGGCTGATGCTGCACCTGAAGCTCCGCCCATTTAATTGGCCTCCGCTCTGGATTGGAGGAGAACTACGTGCCCGTGTACCCAAGCCTACCAATGAAAACGTCGTCCCTCTCCCACCCTTACAGACGTGCCCACCGTCGGAACAAGATTCACCAGCTACAAGGTGTTTCATGAACAAACATGGTTTTTATTCCTACATCTTCTCAATGTAACACATTCGCGAGAAGAAAAACTTTTCCGGCACTTTGCCAACGCCTATTCCTTGTTAATACAGCCATCTTTGAATGTGTGTCCTCAACAATATAAACCGGTGAGCGGCGTCACATGCAACGTCACTTTTCCATTATGTATCAATTATCAATCGCTTATTATTGTAAGGTGTTTCCATGGCAGATGAACACAGGAAAAGTGCGTCCTTTACTCTTGACAGTGATACAGCAACTAACTCCGAGCGTGGCGCCAGCTACCCGCCTTAACGGACAACATTATGACCTTTCACACAAACACACACCCCATTCTCTTGCTCAAGAAGGACAGTAATTGCGCATTCATCAGTGAAAACGTTGCACAATAAGCGGGGCGCGAACCTTAGCCTGACAAGTGACAGGCAAGGACGTTACCACTGAGCGAACAGTGTGTGTGTGTGTGTGTGTGTGTGTGTGT
>JAPQNM010000040.1:2627652-2632652 GCA_029783475.1 Metacarcinus magister
ATAAAACTACAAATTCTAATCACTTGCCTCTTTTCTTTTTCTTCCTCCTTGTTTTGATTGGTCATGCGCATTGGTGTTGCTCAGTTGTTCGTTGTCATCTTTAAAGAAAACGGAAGTGAGGATTAGGATAGAACAAAAAAGTTTTTCCACGAGAGAGCGAGAGAGCGAGAGCGAGAGCAAGAGCGAGAGCGAGAGAGAGAGAGAGAGAGAGAGAGAGAGAGAGAGAGAGAGAGAGAGAGAGAGAGAGAGTAAATAAATAAAAACAAAAGCATATCACTCGTCTCTATGTGATGTATTATGACACGTCAAACCAAGAATTCTGACTAATGTTCCAAAGTTTCGTCGTGTGTGTGTGTGTGTGTGTGTGTGTGTGTGTGTGTGTGTGTGTGTGTGTGTGTGTGTGTGTGTGTGTGTGTGTGTGTGTGTGTGTGTGTGTGTGTGTGTACGATAACTTTCATTCCCCGATAACGTGATGACCGACCAATCGTTAAGTATGTTGATTATCATTATCATTACTATTATTATTATTATTATTATTATTATTATTATTATTTTCTCCCTTTAAATCCCACTAAAACAGCCATGGTGGTAACGACGTGTTAATTTGCATAGTTAAGCATGACCAGAAGACCGTAAAAGTACCACAGTATCGCCCAGTATCTCAATTCAATCTATAGACACATACATCAACTCTATACTATATAAACACCACGTAAAACCCAAGTAAACCATAGAGCCACACCCTCCATTGACCTCCAGTGACCGAGCGTGGCGGGGGGGGGGAGTGAATACCCAAACACTACATTAGAACACCCTAGCGTGACTCCCAGTGATAGCCGCTGTGGGAGTGCGGTGGTGCCTTGGGTGTAGAGATCAGATCACCGCCGCTACTCACCCTGCCTCACCGCGCCACCCTCCTCCTTACCTGCTCTCGCTTAGCTTATCATCATTAACTACCGTACCTAATGACGTCGGAACTAACTGGTCTTGTATTAAATTAACTAGTAAATTAAGTATACACCATGATATGTTTTTTTTTATGTATAGGTAATGATTCGCACCATTGAGTGTATGTTAATGATAGGAAACTTTAGGAATACTGCGCATCTAGACAGTCTTTTAGCGTGGCAGTGAAGGTGATAAGTGTAAGATTTCAAGCGTCACGTGTTTCTTTTCGTCTTTTTAAGTGCAGAGGTGTGTGTGTGTGTGTGTGTGTGTGTGTGTGTGTGTGTGTGTGTGTGTGTGTGTGTGTGTGTGTGTGTGTGTGTGTGTGTGTGTGTGGTGTGGGGGGTCGGGGGGTGGGGTGGGGGGGTGAAAGCGTCATACTAACCCAGTACTCCGGAATATAAGGTCATTACGACATGCTCTAATCCATCACACGTCATTTATCATTTCATTAACAACTGAACCTGAACCTTCCAATCGCATTCACAGCAATTAGTTTCCAATGCTTTCACTTCCCACGCAAGGCAAACTAAGGGTAATACGGCACTTTTAGAGGGTAATGCAAGGTTGGCAGGAAAAAAAGAAGTATAGGAATGCATGTGACTTAGAAACCAATGCAATGCCGGGGGGAAGGATAGCTTTGGTGAATGGGAGTAACAGGCATTGTGTGTGTGTCAAGTTGAATTGGGTAATGAACTTCAAATAAGGTTAAGGAATCACTAGGTTAAGGTGTGGAAAGTGATGTTTAGGTGTAAGTTTTAAGAAAGACCACTTCGTATTGACCTTTTAGTGGCTTGTATAACGGGTTGAAAGAGAGAGAGAGAGAGAGAGAGAGAGAGAGAGAGAGAGAGAGAGAGAGAGAGAGAGAGAGAGAGAGAGAGAGAGAGAGAGAGAGAGAGAGAGAGAATATATATGGGAATGGGACGTTCGGGTGGGCCTTAAATCACCTTTTCATACTTATCTCTTGCTCTGTGTGTGTGTGTGTGTGTGTGTGTGTGTGTGTGTGTGTGTGTGTGTGTGTGTGTGTGTGTGTGTGTGTGTGTGTGTGTGTTTGGGGGGGGGGTATGGTGGCTAATGCAGTGAAGGTTTTTTATTCCCTCCCTTTGATATGATTTGTGGATGGAGGAGGAGGAGGAGGAGGAGGAGGAGGAGGAGGAGGAGGAGGAGGAGGAGGAGAAGGAAGAGGAGGAGGAAGACAGACATCTCTTATCTATTCTTTTCGCTACGTTTTCTCTACTCATTTATTTATATTTTTCTTTTCCCAAGTCCAGTTTTTGGCTTTATGCATCTTCATATTTCACCTTCCATCAGGAAAATATGCTGTTCCTCCGGTTCTCTCTCTCTCTCTCTCTCTCTCTCTCTCTCTCTCTCTCTCTCTCTCTCTCTCTCTCTCTCTCTCTCTCTCTCTCTCTCTCTCCTCTCTCTCTCAAACACGTCTTGTAGTTCTCTTCTTTTCTTTCACAATAATAATAATAACACTAATAATAATAACAATAACTATATCAACAACACATAATAATAATAATAATAACAACAATAATAATAAAGCAAACCTAAACTAGTCCTCATCCTTCCATCCATATCCCACCACCACCACCACCTCCTCCTCCTCCTCCTGAAGAAGCAGTAACACCAGAGTCCCCAGCGTCCCCTTAGCCCCCAGCAGCGTCGGCGTGGCTAGCCAATATTTTGACAGGTTCGGATGACGAGATAAAGCGTCTTGTGGTGTTCTTTCAGGGCGCGGCAAGGCAAAGCATTCCTCACATACCCAGCTCCGACATGCCTCTGTTATCCTCTGCATAAAATGTTCCGTCAATGGGTAGGAGAGGGAGGAGCGAAAATGGAGTTGGGGAGTAATGGAAGGGAAGTGGAGTAATGGGGAGTGAGTTTGGGGAATGGGAGGAAGGAAAAGGGAGTTGATTGTAATGCTAGTTTTTTTTTCTTCAAAGGGAATAGAGTGATTGAGGGAAATAATGGGAAGTGCTTGAACGAGTAGTAGTAGTAGTAGTAGTAGTAGTAGTAGTAGTAGTAGTAGTAGTAGTAGTAGTAGTAGTAGTAGTAGTAGTAGTAGTAGTAGTAGTGATGACGAGTGACGAAACCTGGAGTAATAGGAGGACAGGGAGAGGATGAATTGAGGGAGTAATGGAAGGAGGAAAGTAAATACAAGGCAAGGAAGGGGAAGGGAGGGGAAAGGAAGGGGAGGGAAAGGGAGGGGAAGGGAGGGAAAGGAAGTGGAGGGGAAGGGAGGGGAAGGGAGGGGAAGGGGTGGAAAGGGGTAGGGAGTGAGGGTAGTTGTAGCAGTGACGTGGGTGACATAGCTCCCTAATTTCATGTTGTGGTGATTGATGGCCACTCTAAGACCATGGGTGACTTAACGTTCGCTTACTTAATGGTTGGGATGGATTGTGGTGTGGTGTGGTGGGAGGGGAGGAGAGGGTGTGGTGGGGAGGAGAGAAGGAAAAGGGACGAGTACATTAAAGAGGGGAGTGGGAAGAGGCTGGCGAGGAGGAGAAAGGTGGGGGAGATGAAGAAGTGGAAGAAGGGGGATTAATGATGTGGAATGATTGTAGTCTTGGTAATAAAAGTGAGTCGATACGAATACACAGGATTTGAATAATATGAAAAGTGAGTCCAAAAAGATGGATAAGATATACAGGTTAAGGTGAGTTTGGGAGGATGAACACAGATGAAATGGGAAAGAAGGGGAAAAGGTGCATGTAGAAGGGAGAGTACTCGAGGGCGATTAGTACACTAGATGAGTGTAATGGTTAGCAGGTGGAAATATACACAAGGAGATGAGGTGTATGAATATAGCGGGAGATGAGCACACAGGGAGAAAAGTAGAGAAGGAGATGAGTTGAATAGAACACAGGGAGGTGCAGGGTCATGGCGTCTGTCATTTGCACACTTGGACTCAGCTAACGGAGTGCGATAAGAAGGAAGGATAGTTTGCATATCGTAGATCTCGCATAATCGCGAGAGATAAAACAGTCATATCAATCAGGGCGGGAGGGTGGCCTGCACCCTGATACCCGCCGCCTGGTGCCCCTTCATACCCCCTCCTCACCTCACCTCTGTCCTGCTCCGCTACGCCCCACCCTGCATCCCGCCACGCGGGCTGAGGAGGACCGTCCGCCTAAGGGTGGGGCAGTAGGCGGAGAGGGAAGGGAAGGAACCTCTCACCCTCACCCTGCCGTGTCTCCTCCCCAGGCGAGTGTTCCTTGGCGGGGTTCGGTTTGCCGCAGGTGGGAGCCACGCCCTCGCCAAGCCAAGCCCACTTGGACTACAACGACAACGTGACGGCCTCGCCTATGGCCGCCCATCCAGGAGAAGGTGTTGGCCCTCACTATGCTGGACAGGGGAACCTCATGGGAGGGCCGTACCACCCCGCGGGGCTCCCGGGGCAGCTGGAGTGTTCACTTAACCCCTCCCCGCTGCGGCCCCTGCACCATGGGGCCGCCCACCCTGGAGGACTCATGTACCCCAGCCCTACCTCTCTACTCCCCCACTTGCAGCACCAGCAGCACCCCCACCATCCCCACCACCACCCTCATCACCACCCACGGGGGTTAGAGCCCTACCCCGGAGGTGGCGGCGGCCCCCGCTGGGAGGGCGGTGGCGGTGCGGTGCGGGGCGGGGCCGGAGAAAAGGCTCGGCGGGAGCAGCGCATCCGGCGACCCATGAACGCCTTCATGGTGTGGGCGAAGGTGGAACGGAAGAAGCTGGCGGACGAGAACCCGGACCTGCACAACGCTGACCTCTCCAAGATGCTGGGTGAGTGGTATTCCCTTGTCCTGGGTGACGGAACTTGTCCTCTCATGCTGCCTAAGTTTTTCTTCACTCCTGTCCAAGAGTCTGCAAGCCATTCCTGTTGCTGTATTCCACCTTCCTTCCTCCTTTACCATATGTAACGTGTGACAAAGCTCCTTGTAAGGCTCCCTGACGCTGTCACCGTGGCAGCTCCCCTTACCCATGCCGGGCTGCGTCAGTCTGGTGACCACGTGAATACTGATGACGCAGAAAGACGTTTTATAGAACACTTCCACGCGGGGAGG
>JAPQNM010000040.1:2642652-2645152 GCA_029783475.1 Metacarcinus magister
TTAAAAGACAAAATTACGAGATGGAAAAGATTGTGTGTGTGTGTGTGTGTGTGTGTGTGTGTGTGTGTGTGTGTGTGTGTGTGTGTGTGTGTGTGTGTGTGTGTGTGTGTGTGTCTAGGTTCCAAGGACATTGGCAGACGTGTGAATGCACGTAATCCCCTCCACCCCCACCCCACACACAGACACACACACACACACCACACACACACACACACACACACACACACACACACACACACACACACACACACACACACACACACACACACACACACACACACACACACACACACACACACACATAAATACATACAAAAAAGGAAGAAGCAAATGCACCAATCTCATCAATAATTATACTCCTTACATCAAACAAAAAGAAATGCGTAAACACACACACACACACACACACACACACACACACACACACACACACACACACACACACACACACACACACACACACACACACACACACACACTTACATAGCCATCAATATACGTACACACACGCTTGAAGACAATGATAATTAACACACAATCTTAAATAACAATCAATTCACACCAATCCGTCCACTAATGACCCCTCCCTAATGCCAATGCAACGCGACCCCGTTTTCTATGTCACTCACGTAGGAATCATGACCTTAATGATGACGGTATTCACGACATTTAAAGGATGACTATTATTATTTGATCTACATACATGTCTATCTGTCTGTCTGTTTTTCTGTCTGTCTGTCTGTCTGTCTGTTTATCTGTCTCTGCGTCTGCTTACATGTCAGTCTACCTTTATCCTTATCTATATTCCTCTTTCTCTTATTTGACTCTCCCTTACCTCACGAACGTCAGTCATGCGTACGGAGGAGGAGGAGGAGGAGGAGGAGGAGGAGGAGGAGGAGGAGGAGGTTAAATAGACAAAACCAGGCGCTGAGTAAGATCAAGAGCGTGTAAAGATACCCATTAACACTAATACCCATTAAGAAATACCCATTAAAACTATTACCCATTAACATTTACATCGATTATCAAAGTGCGGACGTGTATGTGTGCGTGTGAGCGTACGTGCGCGTGTGCGTGGGAGTGTACGTGCGTGTGTGCGTGTGCATACGAGTATAGTGTCTGTGTGTGCATGTAAAGGGGGTGGAGGTGTGTGTACATGCGTTTGTGTGTGTGTGAGGGCAGGTGGGTGGGCGGGATGGCGGGCGGGCGGTAGCAGTAAAAGAGGGTGAAGGGCCAGGATGGGGGTTGGGGGAGGAGGGGTTGTGGGTGAGGGGGTTATGACGCAAGCCAGGTGACCTTCCCCCCCCACCGCCCCCCCAACACAGGTGCGAGGTAGGAGCACTCGAGTGAGAAAACGGCGTGTGTATCTGTGGGTGGCGTGTGGCTCAGGTAAAGGTGAAGGAGGCGCCCAATTATTTCCTCTTTCTCTATTAATGTTCACTCTGGGGGAGGCGAAGAAGGGGAGTGTGGGAAGGGGATGAGGGAAGGGGAAGGGGAGTGAGGGAAGGGGAAGGGGAGTGAGGGGAGTGAGGGGAGGGAGTTCAGGATTTGTTTTCCTTTGCTTCTGCTTCTTTTTCTCATTCGTAAGGACGCGACTTGACCTTGAAAGAATACGAAGAGGAGAAGGAGGAGGAAGAGAAGGAAGAGGAAGAGGAGGAGGAGGAGGAGGAGGAGGAGGAGGAAGAGGAGGAGGAGAAGGAGGAGGAGGAATAGGAATAATACATCATATAGGACTACATAGGAAGATGAACAGGTAACAAAAGGTGTGTTATCCTATGTTGAAGTTACCTGTTTACGGTAATTTTAACTTTCTTGTATGAGAAAGGAGGAGGAGGAGAAGGAGGAGGAGGAGGAGGAGGAGGAGGAGGAGGAGGAGGAGTGGTGGAGAGAGAGAGTGTCGTGAGGGAGTTGATAGTGATGTTCCGTGAAGGGGAAAAAAAGAATCAATTAATCGCAAGAAGGGAAATGAAGACCTTATAGGAGGAGGAGGAGGAGGAGGAGGAGGAGGAGAAAAATAAAGAGGAGGAGAAGGAGGAGGAGGAGGGAAGTAGATCAGAAGGAAACTGTTAACTCAGGGTCGATCAACGGTTCCTCTCACTACCACGGAGAGGAAGAGGAGGTGAAGGGAGGGAAGAGGAGGAGGATAAGATAGTAAAAATATGATAATCCTTAATTTCATTTTCACTCGCTTTTCTTAATTTTCTCTTCCCTCCCTCCTCCTCTTCTTCCTCTTCCTCTTCTTCTCTTCATAATCCTGCCTACCGGCCTCCACTTCCTCCTCCTCTACCTCCTCCTCCTCCTCCTCCTCCTCTCCTCCTCCTCCTCCTTCCTCCTCCTCTATCCTCTCCTCCTCTACCTCCTCTTCCTCCTCCTATTATCTCTCCTAATCTCACTTCCCATCATTCCCTACCCTCTCCCTTTTCTTCTACTCTCCCTCCCTTCCTTGCTCCCCCCATCTATCGGGCCTCCCCTTCCCTCCCCTTCCCTTCCCTTCCTTCCC
>JAPQNM010000040.1:2665152-2667652 GCA_029783475.1 Metacarcinus magister
ACTCGAAATCAAAACATATCCCAACACATGAGGTGCAACGAAATGGAACACTCAAGACAACAAGAGACGAAGGAAAACAAACAGGAAGGTGACGTGGAAATATTAAAAATGGGTTAAAAATGGCGCCCTTCACGTGAGAGAGAGAGAGAGAGAGAGAGAGAGAGAGAGAGAGAGAGAGAGAGAGAGAGAGAGAGAGAGAGAGAGAGAGAGAGAGAGAGAGAGAGAGAGAGAATCATGTTTACCTGTCCAAAACGTCTCACCTCATTATGGCAAACCCTACACAAAGGATAGGGCTGAACACACACACACACACACACACACACACACACACACACACACACACACACACACACACACACACACACACACACACACACACACACCATTCACGTACGCAGAATGTAACTATAAATGATATCTAATGAATAAATAAATGAATAAGTAAGATAAAAAAAAAAAGACAAGTAAGGATAAATAAACAATGAAAGATATAAAAGAAGAGAAAAAAAAACAGTAACACAATAATATATAAACAAATGAATAAAT
The DNA here is from genome assembly GCA_029783475.1 of Metacarcinus magister. NCBI lineage: Eukaryota > Metazoa > Arthropoda > Malacostraca > Decapoda > Cancridae > Metacarcinus > Metacarcinus magister. The sequence goes on from JAPQNM010000040.1 coordinate 2,665,699, forward strand.
AGAAAAGTGGACAACAACAACAACAACAACAACAACAACAACAACAAAACCAACCACAAAACCCCATCAAATCAAAATCACATTAAAACAACCAACCACAAACATTTCATCCAACATTTATAGATTATTTTTCCTCACGTGTACACCATAATTGACACACACACACACAAACACGCACATACATAAACACCTATTTCCCCGTCATTTCTACTCCCTTTACCCCATTTTCATTCCCTCTCAACCCCTTTTTTTGCAAGTCCAACGTGATTTTCCGCTGCAGATACCACGCACGCACCCAAGTGAAACATTAGGAAGGCAAACATACAACATTCCACCAAAGCATTGCGTGTGTCAACTGGGAATGTGTGTGTCTGCTCTGCATTATTTATTCCCTGCTTTTTCTTCTTCTTCTTATCTCTCTTATCTCTGTCTACGAGTACTTAGCTGCCTCTCTAACCGTCCTCCTACCTCCTCCTGTCTTTTCTTGTCTGTCTATCAGCTCTTCCTCCTTTACTCTGTCTGTTTTTGATTTTTTTTCTTCTTTTTTCTTTGATTTCGTTTTCTTCGGGTTGTTAGTCTCCTCCTCCTCCTCCTCTTCCTCTTCATTTTCTTTTGTTTTTCTTGTTCTCTCTCTCTCTCTCTCTCTCTCTCTCTCTCTCTCTCTCTCTCTCTCTCTCTCTCTCTCTCCCTTGAAGAAAGTCGGAAGAAAGTTACATTTAGACCAACCGTACGGCTCTATTTTCCCCTCCTTTCCCCTCCCTTCCTTCCCCTTCCCATCCTCCTTTCCCCTCACCCATCCAGAGGCATAATAATGGGTTACTACCACGTTTTTCGGGTAACCTTTCCCTCCCTCGGGTATTTCAACTAGAGGGGAGGAGGAGGAGGAGGAGGAGGAGGAGGAGGAGGAGGAGGAGGAGGAGGAGGAGGAAGAGGAGGATGAGGAGGAGGAGGAGGAGGAGGAGGAGGAGGAGGAGGAGGAGGAGGAAGGGATATCAATTAGAGTCACGCAGGTATGGGAGTGATGGAAGGAAGGGGAAGAGGAGGGGAAGGGGAAGAGATATAGACGAGGGATGAAAGGGAGGAGAGGGGAAAGGGAGGAAGAGAGGGGGATGTAGGTACTATAGGTAGGAATGGGTGATATAGTTTACGGGGAAGAGGGGAATAGAGGCGTGTTAATGGGAAGAAAAAAGGTGAGGAGAGAGAAAAAGGCAAACGAGAGGCGGTTGTGTACTAGTGAAAATTGAAGGTGATGCGTTTTTGTTTTGGTGTTTTTCTAGTTTTTGTTCTTCCTTGGCCGCCATGTTGTTTTGTTGTTGTTGTTGTTGTTATTGTTGTTGTTATGTTGTATTGTAGTTTTTTTGTATTAGTTCATGAGCGGCGTCAAAGTTTGCACCAGAAATAACAACAACAGTAGCAACCTAACCTAACCTAACCTAACAACACACTACTACTACTGCTACTACTTCTACTACTACTACTACAGCAACAACTACTATTACAACTACAACTAATACGATAATAACACTAATTTTTATCCCTGTCAGGCTCACATTCTCAGTTTCCTTTCTCCTGCTAAATATTTTCCATTTCCTCTTTTCCTTCGTTACCTTGGAGAGACTGACGCCACAACCACACACCACCTGCTCACCCTCCCTTACCTACCTTCCCATGCCCCTACATACCTATAACTACTAGCGTGGGGATGCGTGAGACAGTTGGGGAGTCAGTAGAGGAGTGACAACTGATGACAAGCAGAGCGCATATGTAGGAAAATTAATGCAGAGGGTCACTTTTAGGGGACGTTCTGTGGCCCATGACGTTTCCCGCTTGACTAATTGACTACCTTATGACGTATGTGCTTTGTTATGTATGAGATCGAGCACCTAAGTTCACCTGTGTGCACCGCGGTTAGGCTGAAGGTGAGTCTTATACATAGGTCGTAAAATTGTGAGGT
>JAPQNM010000040.1:2685152-2692652 GCA_029783475.1 Metacarcinus magister
AACTCGCCGCGGGGAGATGCCGACAGAGTACCCCGTAGGGAGTATAACACGCCCACAGCCCCCCCACCTCCTCCAGCTCCCCCAGCAGCAGGGCTCCACCAGCACATCGTCAAAGGTATTCCCTTGATACTTGAAGACGTGAGTCGCCTTACAATGCGGAGCTTTTATCACAGTTACTGATTCACCTTCCACTCAGCTCCACAACCCCAGCTTTGCCTAACATCAAATGAATGTGTACAATGTCGGATGAATTATGGTTCATATTATTAAGCCAACGAGCATTAATAATGCAGTCACAGTATAAGCAGGATAGAGGGAACACAAAGGACACCTGTTGACCCAAACACTAAATGTTAAGTACTACACAGATTGTTTAGGGAAGAGTCTCCCCTGACGCAGGTGTTGCTTCCCCAGCTGAGCCGCCGTCGGTGCCGCAGGTGCCGTGCGTCTACCCAGCCGCCTCCGCTGCCTCCCCCGCCTCCCCCGCCCCACACCCCACCACGCCCATCAACCCATACGTCTACTGCCCGGGACCACATCCTCCGTACCCTGCTATGGCTCCCCCGTCCATGGTGCCCTACCAGGGTCCGGGCGGGCCACACCAAGGCCACTACTCCAGCGTGGGTCAGGTGGGCCACGACGTGGACCTGGATGTAGACCGCGCCGAATTTGACCGGTACCTGAGTGGGCAGGAGTGTGGTGGAGCGGGGCGGCCACAACAGCAGGTGGTGGGCGGGGGCGGGTGGGCGGCGCCACACCCACCACAATCACCGCAGTGCCACCAGCGTCAAGACTACCGCCACGACTACCAGAGCCAGTACCGGGAGGCCAGTGAAGCCGCCTTCCGAGGGGAACAGCTGCGTCTGGAGTACCGGAATGACGCTCTGGCTCACTACCGGGAAGAAGGTCACGCCTACCCACGGGAGGAGTACCCTGAGGAGGAGTACCCGCGGCTCCACCACTACCGGGACGAGCGGCACCAGTACCCGGCCGAGCAAGTGTACCGCGGCTACGAAGGTGGCATGGCCTACCCAGCGGAGGAGTACCGGGGGCCCGTGGGCGGCGTGGGCAGCACCTTTGTCAGCGCCCTTGCCGACGTGAGACATGCATATTACGAGGCATAGTTAACCCATGCCTTCCCCACCCCACCCAAACCTCCCTCAACCCCACACAACACTCCCTTTCCCACTCTTCTTACTCCACTGGAAATCAACTCAGTACTCTTCATCCTCTCTCCTGTTTCCTCTCCCTCCTTCCCTTCCCTTCCCCTCTCACTCCCAACACGATTATTCCAACAAATTACTTAATCATATAAATTATGTTAACTCCTCTGAACACGCAGGAGGGAGGGGGAGGGATGGGAGGAAGGGAGGCTGTGGGGCTCTTCCTCAGCTTCCCTCCTTCCTCCCTCCCTTTCTTCTTCCATCCTCCCTCCCTCCCTCCCTCCCTCCGTCCTCCCCCCCTCCTTCCTCTGAGCGTTGAGAAAACAAACCAACACCAAGCTTGACCACTTCATATTTGGGAAATTATAATCAGTAATTCAGACTTCCTGCGCATCCCATTGTTACGCACACACACACACACACACACACACACACACACACACACACACACACACACACACACACACACACACCCACATCAAATAAATAATCTATATATATATATATATATATATATATATATATATATATATATATAAAGAGAAGTAAAAACAAAAACAACACTATCATGGCAACAATGCAACGCCAGCCATTCATGCAATCACTCCTCCCCCCCCCACCACCCCCCCTCCACCCCCCCCACCCCCTCCCTCTCCCTCCCCCCCTCCATCTTGACCCCAACACACACACACACTTTTACCGCCACGCTGCGTACACAAGCCAATTCACCAGCTACAAAAACCTCATCGCCACCTACCAACATTTACTTACCTTTCTTGACACACCTGAACACACCTGGCGCTCCTCCACTCCACTCATCGCCCTGAAACACGTACAAACATGTTTATATCTTATCAACACCACCCTGTCTCCCCCTCCTCCTACCTCCCGTCTTCCTCCCTGTTGAGATAATCCTCCCTGTCTTTTTTCTCTCTCTCCTTGCCTCTTTGTCCTTTTCCCATCCTCAGTTCCTCCCTCCATCCTGCATTGCTCTGTTTAGCCTCTTGTTTCTTCCTGCCAAGCCCCGACCCGCCCGCCCGCCCGCCCGCCCCGTGTAGTGTGTGTTTGCGTTTGTGTGTGTGTGTGTGTGTGTGTGTGTGTGTGTGTGTGTGTGTGTGTGTGTGTGTGTGTGTGTGTGTGTGTGTGTGTGTGTGTGTGTGTGGTTTTGGGGAAAAATCTGACGCCCACATCACTGACCTAAAAGAGGGAAATGTAACAATGAAACAATAAACTCACCTCGCCTTTACCGCTGGCACGTTGGTGATCACGCAGAAATGAGATGAAAAAAAAAAAGAAAAGAAAGAAAAAAAAGTGAGATTATTATGAAATTACCAGACTGAGATGAGGTGATACTGATCTATTTCGCGCCAAAACCCCAAAACCGAAACCAATGAAAAAAAAATATATATATGAGAGGAAAGAATGAAAGTTGGATTAAATAAGAAAAAAAATAATAAAAAAAAGTGTAAGTGAAGAATTGAAGGTAAAAGACAATGATGTAACTGTTGTAAATATTTTGAAGTTTTTTTTTAAGATGAATCTGTGTGTGTGTGTGTGTGTGTGTGTGTGTGTGTGTGTGTGTGTGTGTGTGTGTGTGTGTGTGTGTGTGTGTGTGTGTGTGTGTGTGTGTGTGTTGTTTTTTTTGTGTGTGTGTGTATTTGTTGTTTTTCTTTCGAGTTTTTCTTTCGAGCCAAGTAAAAAAAAACTGGACTCGTCATTTGTGCAAAGTGAGTGACTGACACCATAAAATTAAGATAGATAGGCGTGTTTATAGGCCTGACATATGTAAGAATAGACGTGCAGTGTGTGTGTGTGTGTGTGTGTGTGTGTGTGTGTGTGTGTGTGTGTGTGTGTGTGTGTGTGTGTGTGTGTGTGTGTGTTCGCAGGTTACACAAATAAAAACCAAAAAACTAAAATGAGGTATTATTTTCCTCTACTGTTCGCGAGAGAGAGAGAGAGAGAGAGAGAGAGAGAGAGAGAGAGAGAGAGAGAGAGAGAGAGAGAGAGAGAGAGAGAGAGAGAGAGAGAGAGAGAGAGAGAGAGAGAGAGAGAGAGAGAGAGAGAGAATAAAGAGACACACACATCCACACTCCCAACCTCTACATAAATCAAACAAAGTCAATGATCTACTTCAACAAAAAACACCAATTGCCTTCACTAGAAATATTTTAAATGTTACTTGTCTTGACACTCACCACACACTCTTAGTTTCTTAATGATGACACCGACAGGGTAGCCACGAGCATCCGGAAGGTGCATCCTAAAAAAAGAGAGAAAAAAAAGGATAAATAAAAACATAAATAACATATAATTGACTTAAACCCGTTTGTTTGGCGCTTCATCCCGTTGCTTCTCCTGGATGTATGAGACTAGTATTTCCTGTTGTGGATGTTACGTTATCATATTACATGCTTATAATCCCCCCCCCCCGCCCCCCTGCGCCACCCATGTCCATCCCCTTTAAATGTAGTTTCTTTTGTGGACATCGGTCAGCTAAGCGTAATTCCTGTTTCAAAAGCGTTTATTAAAGTTTTTGTAATTGTTCTTTCATCGTAAAGTTTCGTATTTTTGTATAATTTCTCACTTAAGTTTTATCGTGTGTGGATATTTTCCTCCTCATTCCTCTGCGCTTCACTGCCTTCATTTTTTTTGTCTTTTTGAAGAGCGTCGCTGCATGTTATACGGTTCAGAAACATTTCTTCTAACCGTTAATAAATGTATGAGGTGACAGCTTTAAAACGCGTGTCCAGTGGTTTCCCTTGCTCTATCGGCTATCTCCTTGCACTGCTGTCAAACCTTACTTGACTACTACATTTCTTGTGTCTGATGGACCATTGGTAGGTACTGAACCCACGCGAGCTTCTATTCACTGTCTCTTTTTTTTCTCTCTCTTGAAAGGATTCGACATTTGTTAGCATTACACGTCACTTTTCTCTTATCTGACCACTCGTCTGTGTTGATTAGGTCTTGTTGAAGCCTGCCTAGTTCTCATAGTCACAGCTGGTCGCTCTTGTAGTGTTAACGTTGTGACTCGATGCTAATGTTACGTTCAACCTTATTTAAGCGACACTTTTGGCAGCCTAATTCCTGGCCACGGCTCAGTGAACAATTCTTTTTGTCATAATTAAGATCTTCAGTGTCAAACCAGCACAAGCGATAAGAAAAAAAAAGAGGGAGAAGAACTTGATCCTTGGGGGACGCCTCCATGAACCTTTGAAGTCGAAAGGGGAATTTTAATGAACATGACACAGGGGGATTTCAGCGTCGACCCTTCATTTCTTGTTATAAAAAAAGACAGTCGCCTTCTTAGATAACAGTCGCGCTTAGTGATTCAACGCCTGGCTTGTAACTTGTAATGAAACATGACATTGACTACCTTACATTAATCATGACGGTGCTATGAGGTAACGGAGGAAAAAAGAGGAGGAACAATCACCCCTAGTTAAGCAGCTATATAGTAGACCATATAGTTCTGCTAGGGTTAACGAGAGAGCGCTACCCCTCTCACCAAGAAGCTGCCGTGAGCCAGGATCGAACTCTCAACCTTTAAGCTACGGGCCGAGCACTGAAATACAGAGCCACCCGACAGGCACACCATAAGAATCGCGGGTCAACGGGTATTCTTCTGGTTACCTCACTGTATGTATGTGTGTATGTATCGTCCAAGATAAGAAACACGAGTGAACTTAAGAATAACCAGACTGTCATTATGTGGTGGTGTTTTAGTCACTCTTCCATAAAAGGTGTAATGACGTGTGCAATGTGTCCAGTTACAGGTTACGGCGCTTCAAGACGAGGAAGTGAAGTGAGACAGGTAAGCGGTGACATCCTTCTTCATCTTACACTTCCTCAACCCTCCCTGCATTCTCTCCTCCACTCTGCCTGCCTGCCTGCCGCCCTTCAATACTCAACCATAATTCTAACTCCCACACTCCACACATATACTTCAAAAAAAAGATGAAAAAAATTATAATATTCAAAGCATAATAATTTTGATCATATAACATTACTACTTATTATTATTATCATCATTGCTTATTTTTTTGTGCACACTTTTTTTTTTTGTCTGACACCAATATTCCGTAATGCAGACCCGACCTTCTCTCTCTCTCTCTCTCTCTCTCTCTCTCTCTCTCTCTCTCTCTCTCTCTCTCTCTCTCTCTCTCCCCCAACATACGAAAAATAAAAATACACACACACCCACACAGCCACACACACATACACACACACACACACACACACACACACACACACACACGTACACACAAGCCTGCACGCACACTTACATACATACATTCACGTTCTCACTAAGATTAATGTCACGTATGTTACTCAGTCGACTTTTGCACCAAACCTAAAGACCTTGTAACACACACACACACACACACACACACACACACACACACACACACACACACACACACACACACACACACACACACACACAGAGCGAGAGAGCGAGAGAGAGAGAGAGAGAGAGAGAGAGAGAGAGAGAGAGAGAGAGAGAGAGAGAGAGAGAGAGAGAGAGAGAGAATCAGAATGAGAGTAAATACAAAAACAAAAAGTGAGTGCAAAAGTAAGAGAGAAAGTAATATCATAAATAAAACATACACTCAAACAAATACAAACTTATATGAAAACACATAACCTATTTGCCACATGAACGGGACAAGGAGGAAAACACACACACACACACACACACACACACACACACACACACACACACACACACACACACACACACACACACACACACACACACACACACACAAGAAGGAAAAAATAAAAAAAATGAAAGGTATGTACAAGCTCTTTACCTCTCTCTCCATCCCCTCCACATTCTTCTCTCCCTTTCTCCTCCTCCTCTTCCTCCTTCTCCTCTCCTCTACTCTCCTCTCCTTCTACACACACAAACCACATCGAGACACACACACACACACACACACACACACACACACACACACACACACACACACACACACACACACACACACACCTCAAGAATCTAAATATACAAGCAAGGCCGCCATCAGTAGAGGAAGACAAAATATATGAAGGAATAAAAATACATAAATCCACTTATCGACTAGACGCCCACCCACACCCACCCACACCCACCCCCCAAAAAAAATAGATACACCCAAAAATGCTGTTACAAGGAGTCTCCGCGAGGCCTTAAAAGAAGTTGATAGTCTGAGGTGGGTTAAAATAGAGAGGCGGGTGTGTGATCGATCCCCTGGGGTGTGGTGGTGTCAGGAGGCCCCAGGATGCTGCCCCAGACATATAGAGATGCTGTACCACATATTTCACCGTCAGGAAAATGATGAAGGTGGTGGTGAAGTGCTGTGTGTGTGGAGAGAGAGAGAGAGAGAGAGAGAGAGAGAGAGAGAGAGAGAGAGAGAGAGAGAGAGAGAGAGAGAGAGAGAGAGAGAGAGAGAGAGAGAGAGAGAGAGAGTAGATGTGGTGGCCTTCATGGTGAATCAGGGAATATTATTGACTCAAGAACCAAGAGAAGGGAGACGGAAGCAGATGTTAAATTCCTCCTCCTCCTCCTCCTCCTCCTCCTCCTCCTCCTCCTCTTTTTCCTCCTCCTCCTCCTCCTCCTCCATCTCCTTATCCTTCTCTTCCTCTTCCTGCTTCTCGTTCTTCTGCTCTTCTTCGTTTATCTCTGGTTTCCCTGATTTAATTTTGCTATTTTTTTCTCTTCGTTTTGGTCTATTTTTCTTCTTCCAGTCTCTCTTTAATTTCCTTCAGCTACTCATCGCTACTTGTCATGCAGAGAATATGATGGTGTCTAATAAAGATAATAATTGTAAATAAAACCCCTCAAAATAAATCTAAACAATAAGGGATATGCACCAAAAAAAATAATAAAAATAAATAAAAATCGAGAATGAAAACAGCAGAAATTTTTGACACAGAAGAAAAGAAAAAAAAAAAAAATTATAAAAATAATCTTGAATAGAGGATACCAGTAGTACAACATATCAAACGTAACAAGAAGAAAAAAAAGAAAGAGCGAAAGACAAAAAAAAAGAGGTTAAAACACCGAAGAAGCCCCCCAAAATACCCATATCACCCCTCCCCCATCACCCCTACCACCTCCTCACCCTACTCTGGCTAACCCCCAAGAAAGAACATGCCTCCGAGACCCGAGAACAAGCGACCCTCACCGAGAGACAAGCGAGAGAAACCACAGAGAGAAGCCCACCAACACAGCCTCCCTATAGACCCGCCACCACCAGCGCCACCACCAACGCCACCACCAACGCCACCAACGCCACTGTCCCACCACCACCACCACTGTTATTACTTCAAACCTTTGCCACCACCACAT
>JAPQNM010000040.1:2697652-2702652 GCA_029783475.1 Metacarcinus magister
AAAATAAATATTAATGATAAAAATAAATATTAATGATAAAAATAAATATAATGATAAAAATAAATATTAATGATAAAAATAAATATTAATGATAAAAATAAATATTAATGATAAAAATAAATATTAATGATAAAATAAATATTAATGATAAAAATCAATATTAATGATAAAAATAAATATTAATGATAAAAATAAATATTAATGATAAAAATAAATATTAATGATAAAAATAATATTAATGATAAAAATAAATATTAATGATAAAAATAAATATTAATGATAAAAATAAATATTAATGATAAAAATAAATATTAATGATAAAAATAAATATTAATGATAAAAATAAATATAATGATAAAAATAAATATTAATGATAAAAATAAATATTAATGATAAAAATAAATATTAATGATAAAAATAAATATTAATGATAAAAATAAATATTAATGATAAAAATAAATATTAATGATAAAAATAAATATTAATGATAAAAATAAATATTAATGATAAAAATAAATATTAATGATAAAAATAAATATTAATGATAAAAATAAATATTAATGATAAAAATAAATATTAATGATAAAAATAAATATTAATGATAAAAATAAATATTAATGATAAAAATAAATATTAATGATAAAAATAAATATTAATGATAAAAATAAATAATAATGATAAAAATAAATATTAATGATAAAAATATATATTAATGATAAAAATAAATAATAATGATAAAAATAAATATTAATGATAAAAAATAAATATTAATGATAAAAATAAATATAATGATAAAAATAAATAATGATGATAAAATAAATAATAATGATAAAAATAAATATTAATGATAAAAATAAATATTAATGATAAAAATAAATATAATGATAAAAATAAATATTAATGATAAAAATATATATTAATGATAAAAATAAATATTGATGATAAAAATAAATATTAATGATAAAATAAATATTAATGATAAAAATAAATATTAATGATAAAAATAAATATTAATGATAAAAATAAATATTAATGATAAAAATAAATATAATGATAAAAATAAATATTAATGATAAAAATATATATTAATGATAAAAATAAATATTAATGATAAAAATAAATATTAATGATAAAAATAAATATTAATGATAAAAATAAATATTAATGATAAAAATAAATATTAATGATAAAAATAAATATTAATGATAAAAAATAAATATTAATGATAAAAATAAATATTAATGATAAAAATAAATATTAATGATAAAAATAGATATTAATGATAAAAATAAATATTAATGATAAAAATAAATATTAATGATAAAAATAAATATTAATGATAAAAATAAATATTAATGATAAAAATAAATATTAATGATAAAAATAAATATAATGATAAAAATATATATTAATGATAAAAATAAATATTAATGATAAAAATAAATATTAATGATAAAAATAAATATTAATGATAAAATAAATATTAATGATAAAAATAAATATAATGATAAAAATAAATATCAATGATAAAAATATATATTAATGATAAAAATAAATATTAATGATAAAAATAAATATTAATGATAAAAATAAATATTAATGATAAAAATAAATATTAATGATAAAAATAAATATTAATGATAAAAATAAATATTAATGATAAAAATAAATATTAATGATAAAAATAAATATTAATGATAAAAATAATATTAATGATAAAAATAAATATTAATGATAAAAATAAATATTAATGATAAAAATAAATATGATGATAAAAATAAATATAATGATAAAAATATATATTAATGATAAAAATAAATATTAATGATAAAAATAAATATTAATGATAAAAATAAATATTAATGATAAAAAATAAATATTAATGATAAAAATAAATATTAATGATAAAAATAAATAATAATGATAAAAATAAATATTAATGATAAAAATATATATTAATGATAAAAATAAATAATAATGATAAAAATAAATATTAATGATAAAATAAATATTAATGATAAAAATAAATATAATGATAAAAAATAAATAATGATAAAATAAATAATAATGATAAAAATAAATATTAATGATAAAAATAAATATTAATGATAAAAATAAATATAATGATAAAAATAAATATTAATGATAAAAATAATATTAATGATAAAAATAAATATTGATGATAAAAATAAATATTAATGATTAAAATAAATATTAATGATAAAAATAAATATTAATGATAAAAATAAATATTAATGATAAAAATAAATATTAATGATAAAAATAAATAATAATGATAAAAATAAATATTAATGATAAAAATATATATTAATGATAAAAATAAATATTTATGATAAAAATAAATATTAATGATAAAAATAAATATTAATGATAAAAATAAATATTAATGATAAAAATAAATATCAATGATAAAAATAAATATTAATGATAAAAAATAAATATTAATGATAGAAATAAATATTAATGATAAAAATAAATATTAATGATAAAAATAAATATTAATGATAAAAATAAATATTAATGATAAAAATAAATATTAATGATAAAAATAAATATTAATGATAAAAATAAATATTAATGATAAAAATAAATAATAACGATAAAAATAAATATCAATGATAAAAATATATATTAATGATAAAAATAAATATTAATGATAAAAATAAATATTAAAGATAAAAATAAATATTAATGATGAAAATAAATATTAATGATAAAAATAAATAATAACGATAAAAATAAATATCAATGATAAAAATATATATTAATGATAAAAATAAATATTAATGATAAAAATAAATATTAATGATTAAAATAAATATTAATGATAAAAATAAATATTAATGATAAAAATAAATATTAATGATAAAAATAAATATTAATGATAAAAATAAATATTAATGATAAAAATAAATATTAATGATAAAAATATATATTAATGATAAAAATAAATATTAATGATAAAAATAAATATTAATGATAAAAATAAATAATGATGATAAAAATAAATAATAATGATAAAAATATATATTAATGATAAAAATAAATATTAATGATAAAAATAAATATTAATGATAAAAATAAATATTAATGATAAAAAATAAATATTAATGATAAAAATAAATATTAATGATAAAAATAAATATTAATGATAAAAATAAATATTAATGATCAAAATAAATATTAATGATAAAAATAAATATTAATGATAAAAATAAATATTAATGATAAAAATAAATATTAATGATAAAAATAAATATTAATGATGAAAATAAATATTAATGATAAAAATAAATATTAATGATAAAAATAAATAATAACGATAAAAATAAATATTAATGATAAAAATATATATTAATGATAAAAATAAATATTTGATAAAAATAAATATTAATGATAAAAATAAATATTAATGATAAAAATAAATATTAATGATAAAAATAAATATTAATGATAAAAATAAATACTAATGATAAAAATAAATATTAATGATAAAAATAAATATTAATGATATAAATAAATAATAATGATAAAAATAAATATTAGTGATAAAAATAGATATTAATGATAAAAATCAATATTAATGATAAAAATCAATATTAATGATAAAAATAAATATTAATGATAAAAATAAATATTAATGATAAAAATAAATATTAATGATAAAAATAAATATCAATGATAAAAAATAAATATTAATGATAAAAAATAAATATTAATGATAAAAATAAATAATAATGATAAAAATAAATATTAATGATAAAAATAAATATTAATGATAAAAATAAATATTAATGATACAAATAATTATTAATGATACAAATAAATAATAATGATACAAATAAATAATAATGATAAAAATAAATAATAATGATAAAAAATAAATATTAATGATAAAAATAAATATTAATGATAAAAATAAATATTGATGATAAAAATAAATATTAGGAGGGAGGAGGAGGAGGAGGAGGAGGAGGAGATCGTTTCCCTTCACTACTACTATTGCTAATAATAATAATAATAATAATAATAATAAAAATAATAATAATAATAATAATAACATCCATAAATATTAAAAAAAAACGTCTTTGTATTACCAACTCATTCGCATAATTTAAAACCGAAAGGTCGATAAAGCCTTGAATTTCGTGTGGCACCGCGTGTGTGTGTGTGTGTGTGTGTGTGTGTGTGTGTGTGTGTGTGTGTGTGTGTGTGTGTGTGTGTGTGTGTGTGTGTGTGTGTGTGTCATGTTATCATTCTCTCCTTCGCTCTGTTAGTTGCTGTTAAACATTTTTCATCTTTCTTCTCTTCCAATGATATGACAGTGATCTTTTTATTATTATTTTCTGTAATGTCTGTGCTATTTCTTTCTCGGTGTGTGTGTCTGTCTGTCTGTCTGTTTGTTTCTGTCTGTCTGTCTGTCTGTCTGTCTGTCTGTCTGTCTGTCTGTCTGTCTGTAAGAAGAGAATTTTCATCACAAACAAAAGAAAAAATCATAAGGAACAAATATAAGTTAATGTATAAGAAGAGGAAAAAAAAGAGAAAACAGAAGAGAAAGAAATCACCATCACCACCACCATCATCATCATCATCATCATCATCATCATCATCATCATCATCATCATCATCATCATTGTTGCCAGTCATTGTTTTTTTTAATAATGACGTCACCACCGGAAGTGAAATGAGTATCAAAAGACCTCGATCAGCGATGTTGGGGGGGAGGGAAGGAGGGGGGAGGGGGGGAGGGGGGAGGGGGGAGGGGGAGGTGAGGTAGGGAGGTAAAGAGGAGGAGGAGGAGGAGGAGGAGATGGTTATGGTAGGAGGCATGACCAGCTACTATTAAGGAGGGGAGGAGAGGGGTGAAAAGGGGGGAGGGGTGAGAGAGGAGAGAGTGACCTTGATAATTCCCCCTCACCTCCACTCCGCCCCCCCCTCTTCTGGTGTCTCTAAGGGGGGATAAGGGAGAGGGAAGCTTC
>JAPQNM010000040.1:2705727-2710727 GCA_029783475.1 Metacarcinus magister
ATCTAGCCTCCGCCCTTCCGATCACTTTTCCCGTCAGAGGCAGCCCTGTGTGACTTCTGACCTGATTGCTTACTTGCTCGTCACGCCCTCACGCACAGCAACGGCAGCAGTAGGTGGAGGAGAAGGAGGAGGAGGAGGAGGAAGAGGAGGAGGAGGTGGTGGTGGTAGCATAAACTGAAGAGGGCGGAAGAGAACGAGGACAAGGACGTGAAAAGAGGTGAGAGTGCTGGAAGGAAAAGGATTGAATGTGTATCTATGCAGGAAAGTCAATGTGGGTTTGTCTATTCCATTCTGTCGCCCTGCAGCTGCTCTATATATAAACATGTCAATCTTTCGCGGGTAAAAAAAAAAAGAGTAACCTAACCTAAAACACTGAGTAAGACTTAGAGAACATTACAGGGAAAAGGTGTCACTGTTACGAGAATCAAACACATTATAAGAAAGAAAAAGAAAAAGAAAAAAACCGGTACTAAAAAAAACTTAATATAAAAGCAACGCGAGCACGCGCCAAAACAAAAATCATGAAGTGAATTGCTACAAGACCGTAACGGAGGAGGAGGAGGAGGAAGAGGAAGAGGAAGAAAAGACAAGAAATACTCTACAAATCCCACAAAGAACACCTCCACGATGCCTTTAGTGCCACGTGCAAAAAATAGTACTAAGGAGAGACCTAAATGCCCGCTGTGACACCCTAGAACGCACCGCTAAGTGTGTCATAGTGTCCCGAGGAGTCACGAGTTAAGAGGAACCTTCACGCCCCCCCAATCACGACAACCATTTCAGTCACGTTCCCGAGAGAGAGGAGAGAGAGAGAGAGAGTGGAGAGAGAGAGTAAATAGTAAATTAGTAAGAGCAGTAAGAATCGCAAAGTGAGATTTCATTTATTTTATATTTTTTTTCGGGAGATAATGTGAAAATGAAACTGATAATTATATTTTGCGAAGGGTAAAAAACGGTGTGTGTGTGTGTGTGTGTGTGTGTGTGTGTGTGTGTGTGTGTGTGTGTTGTGTGTGGTGTGTGTGTGTGTGACCAACTGTGTGAGACGGTAATGTGCAAAGAGGGGAAAAAGTCTTTCTTTAACCTTACCTAATACTCTCTCTCTGTGTCTCTCTCTCTCTGTCTCTCTCTCTCTCTCTCTCTCTCTCTCTCTCTCTCTCTCTCTCTCTCTCTCTCTCGCTCTCTCTCTCTCTCTCTCGTCTCTCTCATCTCTCTCTCTCCTCTACTCTCTCTCTCTCTCTCTCTTTCGTGTGTGTTCAAGAAATCGTGGGCAAGAGAGAGAGAGAGAGAGAGAGAGAGAGAGAGAGAGAGAGAGAGAGAGAGAGAGAGAGAGAGAGAGAGAGAGAGAGAGAGAGAGAGAGAGAGAGAGAACAGCGACTTCCACTCCGTGACAGATTGAATTACACAAGAGCTGAAAGTAAGGTGGACACTTTTTATAGGTTATATGGAGAGAGAGAGAGAGAGAGAGAGAGAGAGAGAGAGAGAGAGAGAGAGAGAGAGAGAGAGAGAGAGAGAGAGAGAGAGAGAGAGAGAGAGAGAGATAAACACACACACACACACACACACACACACACACACACACACAGGATACTAGGGAGGAAGTCGCGGATGTACTCATAATGCACCTGGTTAGTGATAGGCATCCCCGGGGAGGTTATCTGGTCCTATCTACACCCTATGCTTCCTTTACGACACCCTAGGACACACCCATGCAACCTTACATCCTCTCTCTCTCTCTCTCTCTCTCTCTCTCTCTCTCTCTCTCTCTCTCTCTCTCTCTCTCTCTCAAGGTGCTACTATCGATCACAAAAAGTTAATTAAAGGTTCATTAGCGCAGGTAAGGGTCTACTCAGGTAACTTAAGGCGTAATTGTGTGTGTGTGTGTGTGTGTGTGTGTGTGTGTGTGTGTGTGTGTGTGTGTGTGTGTGTGTGTGTGTGTGTGT
Organism: Metacarcinus magister; assembly: GCA_029783475.1. Classification (NCBI taxonomy): domain Eukaryota; kingdom Metazoa; phylum Arthropoda; class Malacostraca; order Decapoda; family Cancridae; genus Metacarcinus; species Metacarcinus magister. Next base: position 2,707,668 of record JAPQNM010000040.1, read on the forward strand.
GTTACGTCGGTGTGTACACATGAGTGGGTGTTAGTGGACCATTCGTGTACTACGTGAGCCACCAATGCACCTGAGTGTGTTACCTGGGCCATGTGTGTCTTTCGCCCACGCACCATCCACTCCACACCTCGACGCCCCCCCCCCCCCCCCCGCCCCCCGCCCCGCCACTCACACTCCATGCATGCCAACACTCCACTCCTTCCTTTATCCACTTACACCAACCACTCACTCACTCACTCACACCTCTACACCAGCCACATTCCCGCCTCCGCCCATCTGGAACACCCACCCCCCAAAATCACACCCACACTCTAGCGTTCCTGGAAAATAGATAAATAACAGGCAAGAGGCAAGTCCATCCATCTTCTATAAAAAAAAAAAAATTGGTGCCAACGGTTTATGATATAGAAAAAAAAATGATATAACAGGATTTCTTGATTTTTTTTATGAATGTACATTACCATTATCTATATTTTTTTCCTTATATCATCTATCCTATTTTTATCGCTCGTTATCATCCAGAAGTATTGAAGAAGAAAAAATATATTAATGTTGGTTTCGTTCTTCACACATTTCCAACTCTGCAAACAAACAGGTGTGGATCAGTATAAATTATTGCAACTGGTTTGGTAGTGTTGGCACATTTTAGAAATATTGCTCTCTCGCTCGCTCTCTCTCTCTCTCTCTCTCTCTCTCTCTCTCTCTCTCTCTCTCTCTCTCTCTCTCTCTCTCTCTCTCTCTCTCTCTCTCTCTCTCTCTCTCACGTAGTTTAATAGTAGAATTACGTAGTTCAGCACCTAACCTAACCTAACCTCCACACACACACACACACACACACACACACACACACCACACACACACACACACACACACACACACACAGGTCTCATGGTATGTGTTTCTCCTATGTAATCTTTCCTAATCTTCCTCGTCACTATATTCCATGTGCTCTATCACTGTTCCTCCTCTTCCCTCTCCTCCTCTCCTCCTCCTCTCCTCCTCCTCTCCTCCTCCTCCTCCTCCTTCAATTCCATGTGCTCCTTCACCCCTTCTCATCGTTCTCCTTCACCCCCTTCGTCTCCTCCTCCTCTTCTCCTCTTCCACCCTCTTCCTGTTATCGAAACCACCGAACTATTTCAAAATTTCTCAACTCCAGTAAATTCCTCCCATCAGCCTACCTCCTTCTCAACCCTTCGTCGATTTAACCCACAACCTCTTCCATTCATCTCCTCCTCCTGCTCCTCCTGCTCCTCCTGCTCCTCCTCCTCCTCCTCCTCCTCTACCCCCTCATCTGCGCGGCTCACGTATCGTTGCGGTCAGAACTATATATACACTATGGCGTCCCACAAGGGGGGTTACCGGACTCTCGCCGATGCCATATCACGACCACAGCCTCACCACATCTCTGCCGCATCATTTCTGCGTCAACAGTCCCGGCGGAGCATCGCTTTAGCCCTGGTACTCTGATCTCTGACCGCACCTCTGCTCTGCCCGCTTTGGTTTTTTTTTGTGGGTATTTATTTTTTCTTCTATAATCTAATTTGCCAGTTTTTTTTTCTTCTGTATATCTGGTTTACTGGGTTTTTTTTCTTTTTTGTCTCTCTCTCTCTTTCTTTCTTTCTCTCTCTGACTGTTTGTTTATCTGTCTGTTTTTACAAGTATGCGAAATGGGAGAAAAGTAAAGAAAAAAAAGGGAGATTAAAAAAAAACCATAAAATAATTGAAACGAAAAAACTTCAGAGATGAGAAGAAAAAAATAAGAACCGAAATATGAAGAAAATAAATGAAGCAGCAAATATTTATGTAAAATACAAATACAAGTGAACAAGAGGAAGAAGAGTAAAAGCACAAATAAAAAAAAAACGAGAAAAAAGAAAAAAAATCAGGAGAAAAAAAAAAGAAAAAAAAAAAGAAAGAAAGAGAAAGAAAGAAAGACAGCAAGACTTAAATCATATACAAGAGGTGTTGTTCTTGTTGTAAGTATCATGGTTAGTCGAGGGTCAACAGGCAACGGTGACCTCTAGGGGAGCAAGGGTGTGAGGGGTGACCTGGTGTGATGGGGGGGCGGGGCGGGGGGCAGGGTGGGATGGGGGGCAGAACAAGTGACAGGCAGGGTTAACACAATGGTAGAAGGTGTCAGACAGTCGCCTATGTAAGACCGACACTGGCACTACCAAGCTGGCCTCCAAGACTTGACTCCCATGTTCTTTAGCTTTTACATTTTAACATTTTCATTCTGTATGTGTGTGTGTGTGTTTTATTTCCTCTGGTTTTCGTGGTTTTGTTCTTCTGTTTATTTGTTTGTATTTGTCTGTTTTATGTTTTTTTTTTTTATTGTGTTTATTTTTGTTGTTGTTGTTGTTGTTGTTGTTGTTGTTGTTGTTATTTTTACGTTTTTGTTTTGTGTTATGTTTATGTTTCTCTCTTTCCGTTTGGTTTCAATGTGAATATATTGATCTTCACTTGTTTTCCTGAATTTCTTTTTCACGCAACACGTTCACTTTTCTCTTCTATCTTTTTGAACTTAAAACGCTCGCCTTATCCTTTTTCTTTTTTTTCTTTTCCATCACTTATCTTTTATCTAGTATGTCTTTATTGTCCTTCATCCATCAAAGAAAAGAAAAAATAATTCCAAAAATATTTGTTCAGTATCTAACCATCATTATTACTATTTTCCATGATTAGTATAATTCTCCATTCCACACTAACACTTTAATTTTTCATGTATTTTTTTCAAACGTAAAATAAAGTTTCCAAGTTTGTATTCATTGGACGTGAAAATGTTTGAAGGTATTATAAAGTAAAATTCCGAAGACAAGGAGTGTGCTTGTGCATGTCCTTGTGTGTGTGTGTGTGTGTGTGTGTGTGTGTGTGTGTGTGTGTGTGTGTGTGTGTGTGTGTGTGTGTGTGTGTGTGTGTGTGTAACGATAATAATAATATTAATAATAAACGGTTTATTCAAGAGGCAGTCTTGCGACTGAAAATATACATTGAGGGAAGGGTGAATAGATAACAAGACCTTGCCAACAAGGGCGCGCGCACACGCACGCGCACGCACGC
>JAPQNM010000040.1:2715727-2725727 GCA_029783475.1 Metacarcinus magister
CACACAATCCTGTTAACTCAGTCTGTCGCACGCACTATAATATGTAATTCATTAACTTATAATCCTCTTTCCTTGGTCGTCCGTTCTTCCACAGTGTTACAATGTTATAGTTTCATTGTCTTGCATTCCGCTGCGTGAAGATGACAGATCAGATACACGTGGTCCGGAACATGGCTAATATAGACATGCTTTTTGAAATTCTCTTCCCACATTTTTTTTCATTCTTAATATTCATCTTCCTTCTGTAATAAAAGTGTTAATATTGCTTTTTTTATTATATACTTTCCCTTATTTTACCCCTCATGATGTGGCATAGACCATTACTAGGAAAAATCCGACACGCACATTCACTCACTCACATGCAGGATGGTAGGATTCCCAGCCTTCCGTTCCTGCTGGGATTACAAGGTCACAACTCCTCTGCTTATGTTCCGTACCTAATTTCTACTTGGTTAACAGGCGTTGCTAGGTTTAAGAAGGCATGCCCATTCTATCTCCATCCTACCCGGGGCGAGAACCCAGGACATCTTGGTAGTGAGGTGAGTACGCTACCATTACACCACCCAGACGCATGAGTAAGTAATGAAGGAATTGACGGAAGTACCACAAAACACTATTATACCTACCATGACGGGCCTTACCGGACATAGGAAATGTTTGAAAATTTAAATGACGTGCGTATACATGTGTGTGTGTGTGTGTGTGTGTGTGTGTGTGTGTGTGTGTGTGTGTGTGTGTGTGTGTGTGTGTGTGTGTGTGTGTGTGCGCGTGCGTGTGCATGCTTACCTGCACTAACCTGTCATTGATTGTTCATCGCGTCTATCATCCTGGCACCGCTGACCGTCACCTGATCCACATACCCAATACTTCCAAACCTTTCACTTATATTTCTCAGAGTACGCGTCTATCTAACGACCTAACAGTTTACTAAGCAGCGGCGGCAAAGCTAGTTATAGAATTACTGTAACATCATTTAGCGGTGAATCTGAACTTTACTACATCATCATTAATACATAGAAACCGAAAGAAAACATACTATTATTGCAGCGTAAATGAGAACAGGTTATTGTGTGAAATCTAGCTATTAAAGTGCTAAAGAATAAACTCTTGAAATCCCTAACACAAGATTTAGGCGGAAAAACATCATAACATATACCTTGAAATCATCACTCGTTCTCCTCCTCCTATTCCTCCTCTTGTTTCTCTCCTCCTCCCTCCTCCTCCTCCTCCTCCTCCTCGGACACCAACAGCTTATTAGTTAATTTTCTATCTCCCAGGAATTTTTATCGTTGTTATCAAGGTGGTGGTGGCGGCGGTCAAGCTTCACCTCGATAAATCCCAATTAATATAACCCATTCATCACAGGTGGAGCGGCTATGGCGTGTGTGTAAATGAGTGTGTGTGTGTGTGTGTGTGTGTGTGTGTGTGTGTGTGTGTGTGTGTGTGTGTGTGTGTGTGTGTGTGTGTGTGTGTGTGTGTGTGTGTGTGTGTGTGTGTGTGTGTGTGTGTGTGTGTGTGTGTGTGTGTGTGTGTGTGTGTAAAAGCCACACTCAGTTGACCGGCCACGCTCTCAGGTAATACTATGAATAAGATGAGAACGTGCCTGGGACTGCGATATAGCGGAGGCGTGTGGAGGGAGAATAAAGAAGGGGAGGAAGGAATGAGACGGAGGAGGAGAGAAAAATAGAAAAAGGAGAAATGGGAGGGCATGAAGAACCGGTATAAGAAGGAGCAAAACAAACACAAAACAATCCAAACACGGATAGATAACAAGCATGATCACTTTCCTTACGTGTTAACATTACCATCTCCCAGACGTGGAAAAAAACAGCAAACAGCTCCCACCCACCACCCACCACCCACCCACCCACACACCCACCCACACACCCACCCACACCCCCCCACCCCCCCAACCCACATCTGCAATACCATCCCATCCACTCACCTCCCAGAGCTTCGTCACGCTCATCATTTCCAGCTCACCTTCTACTCTCACGCTCACCTGGATCAATGCACCACCCTCCCTCCCCCCCCCTTCACCATCTCGTAACTCCCCAGGTAAACACTCGCACCTGCTCGTTAGTTATCCAGGTGGCCCTTAATTAACCGTAAGCCTAGTTAGTCCTGCTTAATGGACATCGGGGCAAGAGAGAGGTATACGCCAGGTAGGTTCCGAGGGCTTTGAGTGTCACAAGAGGATGCGCCAGCCACCTCTTGTTACAGGGGAAGGGGACGGGGGAAGGGGATGAGAGAGAGAGAGAGAGAGAGAGAGAGAGAGAGAGAGAGAGAGAGAGAGAGAGAGAGAGAGAGAGAGAGAGAGAGAGAGAGAGAGAGAGAGAGAGAGAGTGAGTTACTTACACATACATAGGGATATCTTCTTACTTAATTAACACCACCACTATCATCCACTGTAGTCCTCCTCCTCCTCCTCCTCCTCCTCCTCCTCCTCTTCTTCTCTTTTCTAGTCACTTCCTCTCTTCTATCTTTTTTTCACTTTTTTTTTACTCTGCTCCCTAAACTGTTTATTATTTTCGTTTTTAATTTTTTTTCCCACCTCCAAATAGAGCAAAGAAAACGAGAACGACGAGGACAAGATGTAAATAGAGAACGAAGAGACGCACAGACAGACAAACAAACAGACAGACAGACACTAAGGAAGAAGGAAAAAAAAACAAAATAAATAGAAAGAACAAAAAAAACCTCACAAATAAATAAAAATATAATACTTGATAATACAAAACTTTTTAAAAATCTGCAAAAATCCCGTCACATAAATGCTTTTTAAAGAGTGTGAGACGCGTGACCGTGTGCGCTGATCTGGTATCAAGCATTCTTATCCGACCCTCGTGATTGGGTGGCCAGGGACGCCTCATTAACGCCTTCCTGATGCTCTTGGCGAAGGAGGAAGAAAAGGAGGAACGTCTGAAAGTGTAGGAGGAGGAGGAGGAGGACGAAGAGGAGGAGGAGGAGGATTGAAGAAGACTTGCCGGTAAGAGTGTGATTATCTCCTCTTCGTCTTAGCAAGTAACCAGAGTGTAAAGAATGGTCAACGTGTGGAAGGAAGTGGACTGAGGTAGGAATGTAAGGTGGATTAAGTGGAAGGAAATGGTACAAAGGAGGTGGAAGGAAGTTTGAAGAATGGTGAAGGAGAGAGAGAGAGAGAGAGAGAGAGAGAGAGAGAGAGAGAGAGAGAGAGAGAGAGAGAGAGAGAGAGAGAGAGAGAGAGAGAGAGAGAGAGAGAGAGAGAGTGTGAGAGAGTGCATGGTGAAAGGCGGATAAGGAAATAAGTGGTGTGTTGAAAGTGAATAAAAGGAAGCGAAGGAGGGAGATAGAGGAAATTAATGATAAAAACGAAAAGGGAAATGTGAAAGAGAAGCGAAAGAAATTGGAGAAAAAAAGTTCAAATAAAAAGGTGAAAGAAAGATTGTAAAGAAAATTCAAACAGATGGAGGAGAGAGAAGAAAAGAGGAGGAGGAGGAGAAGGAGAGGAGGAGGAGGAGGAGGAGGAGGAGACTTCGCATAGGCTTGAAACGAAGATAATAACTCGTACCAACTCGTGACCAGAGCATTGCCGATGAGACCTAGAGATGCCGATAACAAAACCGATACCACGCTTATGAACCCAATAATTGCAGGTGATTGGACGGCCTTCACGCCACCAATCCTCAACCAGCCAATCAGGTGGTCAGATCAGGCCGTGACGTCACCTGGAACATGCACGGAGGCAGGACAAAGGGGAAAAAAAGGATACGGTTTCCAGTTTCGTGTTGAGTAATTTTTAAAAAGGAGACTCTTGATAAATACGTGGAAATTGGGCGTTTATACACACACTACTACTTATCGGTTTACATCTTTTATATTTTTACTCTGGTGAAGGAATTGGCTCAGTTTGGTTAGCGAGGCGGAACAGGTGAAGTTTTATGTATGTGTGTGACGGAAAAAAAAGTTAATCTCTATCGGAGTAATATTGAAGAAGATGAAGAAAAAAGAAGAGGTTTTCCTACATGTAATAGTACTTCATCATTGGTATTGCTTTCTCTAACTAACACCAGTTCGACTCGAAAGGAAGAGCAAAACTAAACTCTTCTCTTAAATGAGATGTAAAATTGTTGTTCTCGTTAAGCATACGAAAGGTTTGGTTGATATAAAATCACTAATTTTTACAAAACCAAATATCAAAACTTTTTATTCCGAGATGAAATTGTGAAAAAAAAATAATCTCCATCCGTAAAATGGACCACTATTTTAAATCCACTAACTAAATATAAAAAAAATAAAAATGATCAACTATTTAAAGATTAACAACATACACCTCATTGAAATCCTTCCCCAACCATCTGTCATTCATGGAATTAATGATGGAGGAAATAGAAGATAAGGTAGTGAAGAGAACCTGCAAGAGGAAGAGGAAGAAGAGGAGGAGGAGGAGGAGGAAGACGAGGAGGTGGGTAGGTAGTAAGAATTCCGAACGAGTGTACTAAGGATACAAGAGGCTTCAGGGGACGTCAAGAGATGGCGCTTGTGGTGGCAGGCAGAGGAACGGCTGGGGAATGCTGATAAAAGAGAGAGAGAGAGAGAGAGAGAGAGAGAGAGAGAGAGAGAGAGAGAGAGAGAGAGAGAGAGAGAGAGAGAGAGAGAGAGAGAGAGAGAGAGAGAGAGAGAGAATAGAGAGAGAGAGAGGTAGAAGGGTGGTGAGTCCTGGGCGACGCGAACATCCCGCCTGTGCCCCCCTCATGCATACATATGATGGCGGGGCGAGGGGCGGCGAGGGGGGGCGGTGAGCAGCTTTATGGGCGCCAGCCACTCTAACTCTTGGCTCTGATGGAACTGTTCTGCCGCCCGAAGGTACCTGCCTCGCGCGACTCTTAATTCGTGCTTGTTAATTTGCTTCGATGCTACGGTTATGCTAATGAGCTTCTCCTCTCTCTCTCTCTCTCTCTCTCTCTCTCTCTCTCTCTCTCTCTCTCTCTCTCTCTCTCTCTCTCTCTCTCTCTCTCTCTCTCTCTCTCTCATATCCTTCTCTGTTGTATTCTTTAAGGTCCTAAAATGGTTGTTGTTGTTGTTGGGAACACATTCTAGTCTATTGTAAAGGTGTTCACATGCAAATATTGATTGAGTGTGTGTGATAAACATGTAGAGGTTGTAAAAGCTGGTCAGACACAAGTGCTTACCTTGCCGGTTTTAGTCTTTACTTTCCTCTCTCTCACTCTCTCACTCTCTCTCTCTCTCTCTCTCTCTCTCTCTCTCTCTCTCTCTCTCTCTCTCTCTCTCTCTCTCTCTCTCTCAGGGAGTGTCACGGGGAGGGGACAAGCTCTGCATCCCAACCAACCCCTGTCTCTACCCTTCCCATTCCTCTCTCCCTCTCCTCTTCGTCTTAATTGCACCATTGTTAACCTTCAGGACAATATGAACACCAACCTCCCCTGTCACCAAACATTACAGGCTGCTATGTACGTGGTCGTGTGTACAACCTAGTCTTATTTACAGTTACACACGCGGGCACCAATGTTTGCATAATGAGATTGAACCCGGCAACACTTCGACAGCCTTGTATGCAGTAACTGAAGGCTTAGGGCAACCTCATTCCCCTTCGTGTATAAGCCAGTCTGTGTTTATATTTTGTTATTACCATGCTAAGCCAACAGCACTAGACAGGAAGAGGAAAATAATATAGGATCTTGTGATATATATTATTATTTTTCTTCTATTCATGTGTTTGCAGTATTTACACAGATGATGTTCATGCTGCTTCTACTCCTCTCCTTCCTCCCCCGCCCCCCTCACCTCACCTCACCTCACCTCACCTCATCACGCCCCCCAAAACACACCTGCTGCCACACCTGTCATGACGCACATATGCATACGCCCACGCCCACGCCCGCACACGCATCCACACACACACACACACACACACACACACACACACACACACACACACACACACACACACACACACACGCAACCCCTGTATTTTACCTTGCGTGTTCTTTTCCCATCACCCTCACCATCACCATCACCATCACCATCACCACCACCATCACCACCACCTCCAACAAGTGTTTCCACCATCGGCCACGTTCAGACACGCGATAATAGGAATTGATTACTTTTGGTAGGAACACTGGGTACGTTTTAAATTGTAAACCTCATGCTCTCTGTTCACATGTTTTTTTATTTTTTTTTATTTTTATTTCTTCCTTACGTTGCTCCTTTTTTTTCTACTCAACCTTTAACAACAATAATAACAATAACACAAACAACAACAACAGCAGCAGCAGCAGCCTATAAGTACTTTGGCTGTACATCTTGCATCGCGTGGAGATGTGAAAGCAATCATCGGCTGTCAAGTCTCACAACGCGTGTTTATACCAAGACTTATCTCATCAACAACCTGTATTTTATGTCCCTTTTGATGGCAATGAGGCAGTACGATGAGGCGAGCACCGACCATTATCACACCAGCCATCCCATCACGAGCCGCCCCTGTCCAGGCCCACCACGCGAGGGTCATATGGGTTTATCACAAAGGTGTCATTGCCCTCACCAGGCCTCAGAGGTGATCAGATAACTAGCCAAGAGGGGGAGGGCAGTACCTAGGAGGTGCTCAACATTCCACGCCTACACACAACACTGAGACGCCACAGAACGGAGTATATTTACACTTGAGCTCATGTCTAGTGCCACACTCCACCCACAACCAAGGCCACGATAAAACAAATCAGCATCACACCCAAGGCCTTCCAGCACTGAGCAGGACAAGGCGTGCAGGATCCTAAGGCCTAAAAACACTCCCTCGACGGACACAGAAAGACTATAGTGGCTGGAGGCAGGAAACGACAATTAACTCCCTTTAGTAGGATCAACACAAAACAATAAAACAGTGGACCTCCCCGGCGGGGAATCGAACCCCGGTCTCCCGCGTGACAGGCGGGGATACTCACCACTATACTACCGAGGACTGATAAGGAGGCTATTCTCCTTCTCTTTAGCCTCCTCTTTTCCTCATAATACTACTACGAGTTTCTTCTCCCATAGAGGCTTAGAGGCAAAGATGCAAGGAAAGGCGTGTAAATGTATGTATGTTTTTTTTCACACGCCTTTCCTTGCATCTTTGCCTCTAAGCCTCTATGGGAGAAGAAACTCGTAGTAGTATTATGAGGAAAAGAGGAGGCTAAAGAGAAGGAGAATAGCCACCTTATCAGTCCTCGGTAGTATAGTGGTGAGTATCCCCGCCTGTCACGCGGGAGACCGGGGTTCGATTCCCCGCCGGGGAGGTCCACTGTTTTATTGTTTTGTGTTGATCCTACTAAAGGGAGTTAATTGTTGTTTCATGCCTCCAGCCACTATAGTATGTATGTATGTATGTATGCATGTTGACGCCTTTTATCGGTTATTCCCCTTTAAAGTGTATGTCAGACTGAAATACAGATAGATGGTTCTATCTTACCCACCTTACATTTTAAACATACACTACACCTTTTACCAGATAGAATAAATAAAGTGTTATTAAAGAAAGAATATTCGTCCTGTTTAGTAAAAAGTGTGAGGCTGCAGCAGAGTTCATGACCTTTCCTTCATTCATCTTCATCCCTTGGAACTGGTTTTGCCGACACACACACACAAAAACGATGATATGTTTGCTAAAGCCTGTCATAACAAACAAACAAAAAAAGAAAAAAAGAAGAAAAAAAAAACTAGCAACAAAAAAATCCATTACAATATTACTATAAATCATAACAATAGCAGCAGCAGCAGCAGCAGCAGCAGCAGCAGCAGCAGTACGTATACTTATAGAGTGACAGTAACAACCCAAGAAGCAGCAGTAGGTAGCAGAGACAGCAGCACCAATAAGATTAATAATACCAGCACCAAAAATAATAATAATAAAAGTTGTAGCAGCAGCAGCAGCAGCAGCAGTAGCAACATCAGCGCATCATCATCATCATCATCAGCACCAGCACCATTAGCAGTAGTAGTAGCAGCAGCAGGTGTCTTTGTTGTCTCGCTGATGATACAGATAGATAAGCGGTCAGGTATTAGAATTCTGGCGTCGTCGCAAAAAGAGAGAGAGCGAGAGAGCGAGAGCGAGAGCGAGAGAGAGAGAGAGAGAGAGAGAGAGAGAGAGAGAGAGAGAGAGAGAGAGAGAGAGAGAGAGAGAGAGACAAAAAAAAAGCCGAGAGATGTCTAAGGACCAAAATGAGAGAATGAGATGCGTCCACAGTGGAATACAACGTTGAAAAGCCTTAACATGGACAGTCTTCTTTCCTAGTTTTCTCTTCTTTCTCCACCTACCACCACAACCATACGATAGGTCACGCATGTTCAACCTCACAAACACCAACAAGAAAGGGATTATAGGTGGGAAAGTTTAATTAAAAGAGTGGTTTGTGATTGAAAGGGAAAAAATGTGTCAGTGAGTGGAAGAGTGAATATTCAATGTGAGTTTAAGAAGTGAGTGAGTGAGTGAGTGAGTGAGTGAGTGAGTGAGTGAGTGAGTGAGTGAGTGAGTGAGTGAGTGAGTGAGTGAATGAAGGGTGGAGCAGTGGGTGTGTATGAGTCACAGTGAGGTGTCAACTTTCAAGACAATAGTGGACTTTTAATAAATTTTGAGAAAGTAATGAATGAGGCCAAGGAATGAAAGACACACACAGAGAGAGAGAGAGAGAGAGAGAGAGAGAGAGAGAGAGAGAGAGAGAGAGAGAGAGAGAGAGAGAGAGAGAGAGAGAGAGAGAGAGAGAGAGAGAGAGAGAGAGAGAGATAAGATAAAATAAAGATAGAGTGTGAGTTGTAGGACAAACATAATTTTCCTAATGACATTAATGATATTGGTTATTATCCAACTCAAAAATTACACAGCGAGGCAAAACCCTTATATTTTGTACATCGTCTCGCTCGTGTGAACTTCTCTCCAGGAATCTGAAGGAAGACAAAAAAAGGTAGTGCGTTGAAAAATGATATTAAGATGAAAATAACACAAAATACAGAAAAAAAGAAAAAGAAAAAAATTAAAGATATAACTCACAAGGTATCATTTTTTTTTTTTCTTATCGTTCATTAGTTAAAATATAAATGTGTGTGTGTGTGTGTGTGTGTGTGTGTGTGTGTGTGTGTGTGTGTGTGTGTGTGTGTGTGTGTGTGTGTGTGTGTGTGTGTGTTAGAAATGAGGGACAAAGAAATGACACAGCAGGCAAGAGGGACACATAAACACCAAACAAATTAACTAAAGAAAGAAAGAAAGAAAGAAAGAAAGAAAGAAAGAAAGAAAGAAAGAAATAGAAAAAGAAAGATAAACACCTAAACTCAAACAGGAACAACAATGACAACAAAAAAAGAAGACAAAAGATAACAAAAAATTGCGCTAAAGATAACAATGGAGACTCAAACTTCAGCAACAAGGACCATACAACCAACCAACCAACCAACATCAACACTGGTAATTGATCGACTGACTGACTGACTGACTGACTGACCGATACACCGAACGATCGAGACACACCAGCGAGTAACCAAGCCAAAAAAAAATAAATAAATAAAATAAAATAAAATAAATAAATATATAGATTAATTAAACAATATCAAACAATAGAAATGAAAGCAACCGTAATGTATAACGAAACACAACCAACCAACAGGCTTACCAACTCTTCTCTTTCACTTCCCCTAAAAAAAAATTAACAAAAACATAATAAAATATACAGCATTTTCTCGTTATATCTTAATCTCCAATATTAAAATCTAATCACCTTCCTCTCCTTCTCACTTTCCCTTCCTACTCTCTCTCTCTCTCTCTCTCTCTCTCTCTCTCTCTCTCTCTCTCTCTCTCTCTCTCTCTCTCTCTCTCTCTCTCTCTCTCTCTCTCTCTCTCTCTCTCGCTCTCTCTCTCTCTCCGCCACCCGGGACGCCTAGGCATAACACATAACACGAGATCAATGTTGTGAATAAATATATTAAAAGTAGGTAAAGCAATACTCTCAGATGCTGTGTAAACGTCAACCGGGAA
>JAPQNM010000040.1:2731050-2733550 GCA_029783475.1 Metacarcinus magister
CCTCAACAAGGAAGGTGGTTGATCTATTATCTCCTTCCTTTCATCGAGTGGTAGCTCATTGCCCTGTCACTAGAGCTACAATAACACGTAAGCAATAAGAGGTACAGAGTATAAGTTTCTCTACTCGGAGGTATATGTCAATATGTTTTGGAGTACATCACAGTGCAGCTGAGTGCGTGTCATTTGGATACCATAGTACGTTAAAATGGTGTTATTCTTGCTGTTGTTTGTTAGGGATATTGCACAAGAGAGGACCCACATTAGAGTTTTAAAGTATATCATGTTATTTCAATTATGATTAAAGTTCATAGTAAAAGATAGAATCACCCTGATGCAAAACAAACAATACACTGGTGATGGCAGGGTGTGTAGTTGTATGTAGGAGTGGAGTTTAGCAACATTTTTAGATACTTAAGGGGTAAGCAAAGACATGAAGATATTCTGGTAGCCAGTTAGGAATGATGTTTCATGGGGTACATTATTATTGCTGTGGTTATTATCATCAGGGTAACAACCAGGGGAAAAACATCTTTAAACGCCTGTAAAGAGCTTGTGTTAATCCCATTGTAGGGCGAATCTCAGAAGAAAAAAGCTACAAGTATCATACTGCTTTATTCTTGAACCAGTGCACCATAAGGGGATGTCAAATACAGTGAAGATGTCAAAACTAGACTGTGTTCTTTGAAAATTTTGAGCTTATATAGACCAATCGCTTTATAACTGACATATGCAGTACTATAGCACAATTCAGCTCTATCGATGTGTGAACCTTTGTTTTAAATATCTCATTTGTTTTAAATCATCTATACGTTTAGCTGTTGACCCCATTTTATGACTACAGTAAGGGAGTACAGAAAAAGCATGTAGTACATCTGACATCATCATGAACATAAATGTCTACACCAATACAGGCAGCACCTTCAGTGCAGAATATAACATGACCAACGCATGGGTCTTGATGGGGAAAATGGTAAATACTGAATAAACACTTGGAGAAATAAACAATAAAGGTAAATCATATTTGATGAAAATCAATACATGCCTCTAATGGGGAGCGTCCTGATTCAAGACAATAATTAATTATATAATGGCAGATAAATAACTAAGTGCAATCAATTTCACACTCTTTTAAACACTATTTTTTCTCAGTCTGCATAGCTCCATATGCTTAATTAAATTTGTCAGACTTAATTAATGATGAAATTTCGAACTCCAACTAACTACAAACTTTAATTTATATATTTTCTTGGTTCTTCTGGTTCAGAAGACATTACTCTCCCCTCCCCTTATATGCCCGGTGTTTTTTCCCAGGAGAGAATATAGAGGAAGGATTCCTCGGTCCCTTTGCTCCATCCCTTTTTTTGCCTTTAACAATCCGCAGGAAATACAGTACTAGTATTCTTGCAGCCTCCTTCACAGGGATATTTATAATATATATATAATAATATATATATATATATATATATATATATTATATATATAATTATAATATATATATATCATATAATATATATTATGCATATATAATATACATATATTTATATATATAATTGTTATATAATATATTATATAATAATATAATATTTATATATATAATATTACTATATAAGTATTACATATATTATATATATTATATAATTATATATATTATATATATATATAATAGTACTTATATATATATATAGTAATTCTGAATAACTCTAATGCTAAAAATAAAACTGTGTTTCACACTTTGGTACGTAGTACACACAAACTTGTAAGAAACCTGCATACATTTTTGGACTGTAATATGTATATATTTTCCTATGTATTTATCTATTCATTTAGCTATGTAATGTGATTAGTCCATCAATAATTCCCACCCACAAACTGAAATACTGTTGTCAATGCAATACTTACACACAAAATGATAAATAAGCTTCACAAGGAAAGAAAATTGTATATATAAAAAAAAAAAAAAACATTCAAGATGATTTGCTAAATGAGGAAATATGGGATGAAATTAACATCATAGTGACTATATTCCTCTGCAGCAATTCAATGAAATGTGTAGCTTGTTTAAAGTCAAATAAATGTCAACTGTATAATGCCTGATGTAATCCATCAAAAGAGTAGTGTGTCAAGCATTATATGGATAACCCATAACTCTCTTTCCAGGGTAGATAACCTAAATCCTTCAGAAAAATTAAACATGTTCTCTTCACTATACTTCCAATCTTTTTAAATGATACACATACCCCAAAACAGATGTTGGTTCATACAGACAGATATTCATAAGACAAGTGTCTGGGTATAGAGCCAAGGTAATAAATATGGGGGAAAGAATAACCAACCCTGCACCAGCACATCCTGCCAACCACAACAAGAAAGAGCTCTTTCAAATGCATCATGCCTTAATTGACTTACCTGGGAGCGTGGGTAAGGGAGTGGTGGGTGTCCGGGATAAGGTGGTGGAGGTGCAGCATGGCTGGCGGTTGTAGTCCTGGTCCTGGGGCGAGCA
>JAPQNM010000040.1:2738550-2751050 GCA_029783475.1 Metacarcinus magister
ACATTTTTACTACTACTGCTACTACTACTACTACTACTACTACTACTTTAACCTAAGCAACATTTATATACTACACACACTGCATACAACAGCCAAAGACAACAAAATACTACCAATATATTTATTATTGTTACTATTATCATTATCATTTATCATTATGACCCAAACTAACAGCAACATTCGTAATCATCATCATCATTATTATCATCATCATCATTGCCAGCATCATCACTTTCACATTATTACATACACATACACACACCAAATAAATAAATAAAAAAATTGCCGCTGCACTGACTACCATTCATCACGTTATTATATACAACAAGTCGTATTTTTGATGACCTCGAGGGACCTGCTGGGAGGGGGGGAAGGGAAGGGAAGGGGAAGGGGAAGGGAAGGGCGATGGGGAGGTTTGAAGGGGACAGTTATCTCAGCTACTCGTCTCCCCTCACTCCCCCCTCACTCCTCCCCTCACTCCCCCCCCCTCACTCTTCCCCTCACTCCCCCCATCACTCCCCCCTCAAGGTCCCCTCACCCCCATTCACTTTCGTCTGATCTTTGTCACATCAACACCGCCCATAACAGGCCCTTCTCCTCCTCCTCCTCCTCCTTCTTCCTCCTCCTCCTCCTCCTCTTCCTCTCTCTTCCCCCCTCCACCTCCTCTTTTTATCTCCTATTTCTAAGTAATGTGAAAAAATAACGTAATTTCATTCACTACAAAAAAGTAAACAGGAAAAAAATGACATAATGAATAGACGAGAACAGTGCAAGTAGGTAGTAGGAGAGAGAGAGAGAGACGGAGAGAGAGAGAGAGAGAGAGAGAGAGATAGAGAGATAGAGAGAGAGAGAGAGAGAGAGGAGAGAGAGAGAGAGAGAGAGAGAGAGAGAGAAGAGAGAGAGAGAGAGAGAGAGAGAGAGAGAGAGAGAGAGAGAGAGAGAGAGAGAGAGAGAGAGAGAGAGAGAGAGAGAGAGAGAGAGAGAGAGAGAGAGAGAGAGAGAGTGGGAGAAGCGAGGGTAAGGATGTAGGAGGTAGGTAGGCAAGGGTAATGGAGTGGATGAAAGATGGAGGAAGGTAAGGTAAGTATGGATAACGAGGTAAGGGAAGGTAGGTAAGGGAAGGGAAGGTAGGTAAGGTAAGGAAGGGTACTGGTGGAAAGGGAAGATATTTATGAAGAGGAAGAAGTGGAAAGGAGGCAAAGAAGGCGAATGGAGGAGAAGGAGAAGGAGAATAAAATAGAATATGAAGGGAAAGAATGAATAAGACGAGAGGAATATTAGGATAGAAAGAATAACGGGATGTATTAACGCGTGAAAAAATGTTATTAAATAGTTATGATAATATTCTCATATATCAACCACCTTCAGAATTATAGCATTATCTTCATCAATTACTCGTTTTATTGCCTCTTCATTTTGGTGCGCCGGTTAGAGGAGTAAATAAATCTACTTGTGGGAGAAGAACGCAGCTGAAAACTAACTTATTCCTAATGAGAGAAGGAGTCAAAAAAATAAATAAATAAATAAAGAAAATGGAGAATGTGTTGGTCTGTAAATATGCTAATTACTTTCAGATCGAATAATTTATATAAATCTAATTCAAAACAAGTTGTATTTTTTTCTCTTTTTGCTTTCTATTATAATTTTTCTCTCTACATCGTCCTTCCTTTCCTTCTCACTTCTCTCTTTTCTTCTTCTTCATCTTCTAGTCAGTAAGAACATCAGAGAGAGAGAGAGAGAAAAAAAAGAGAAAAATACACAGATAGATAGGTAACAAAAACGCAAGGAGAAAAATAATAATAACCAACCTAACGAAATTAAATAAATAAAAACCCATCTTCTCTTTCGCTCTCCCTCCCTAACCCACCCTCACCCACACACACCCACACCCACCCTCACCCTAACTCTCCCACTACGATTACAAGGCTTGTTTGCACCCACCTCAAGTCTTTTAATTACCGCTGGGGATTCATCACTCGACCTATGGTGATTGCAGCTTCAGCGGGGAAACTTAAACCCATGAATCAGGTGAGGGCATCCCCGTTTCACCTGGGCGCGCGTAGTTCACCTGAGGCCGCGGGAGGAGCAGCCAGCCTCTTACCCGACGTATCATCAGTAATTGTTGAACCAGGAGAGCGCTATCGTAAATTACATTGTTTATATAAAATCCAAAACGTTTTAATTGGATCTCTCTCTCTCTCTCTCTCTCTCTCTCTCTCTCTCTCTCTCTCTCTCTCTCTCTCTCTCTCTCTCTCTCTCTCTCTCTCTCTCTCTCTCTCCTATTCTTTCTTTCTTCTCCGTTCCCATTTCCAAGTTAGGAAATGAATAATATAGAGAGGAAGTAAGGTTCGTAGGTTAGTGGGAGAGGAAAAGAGGGAGTGAGAGGAGGAGGAGGAGGAGGAGGAGGAGGAGGAGGAGGAGGAGGAGGAGGAGGAGGAGGAAGGGTTTGTTATCCATGTAAAGAGGAGGAACGATGTAGTGAATAGAAACATTACAATGATGAAGGGAGAGGGAGATAGAGGGAGGGAGGACCAGGCGGAGGAGGAAGGGAGGAAGGAAGGAAGGAAGGAAGGAAGGGAAGGAAAATGGTATTAATTTGGATGTTCGCTAAGGATAAAATAGATATTGAGGGGCAAAGGAAAGGGATAGAAAGGGATGGACAAGGGAATAAATGGAAGGGGAGACAGTGGGAAGGAAGATGGAGACAGAAGAAATACTACATAAATGAGGAAGAGGAAGAAAATAAAAAGGGATGCAAGGACAAAAATTAAATTAGAGAAAAGGAAAAAAAAAGAAAGAGGAAGAATAAAGGAAAATAAGTAACAGGTGAGAGAAAACAAGAAGTAAGAAGAGGAAAATGAAGGAGATATTGAAGCCAGAGAAACGAGAGGAGGAACAAATAGATATAGAGAAAAAGGAAGAGGTAGATAACGTAAGGGGAAGGGGAAGGGGAAAGGGAAGGGGAGAGGGATGAAGTCTGTATAGGAAGAGGACGAGGAGGAGGAGGAAGAGTGAAAGGGGGCTGTGTGTGGTGTGTGTGTGTGTGTGTGTGTGTGTGTGTGTGTGTGTGTGGAGAATAGCCTGCATTATACAGCGGTCCTCAACGGTAATAACTTAATAACTCATAACTCCCCATTAGTGCGATGCGTCTCAGCTAAACCCAACTCTCCGTAACTTGACTGTTTTATTTACTCACCTACCTCTCTCTCTCTCTCTCTCTCTCTCTCTCTCTCTCTCTCTCTCTCTCTGTCTCTCTGTGTCTGTGTGTGTGTGTGTGTGTTGTGTGTGTGTGTGTGTGTGTGTGTGTGTGTGTGTGTGTGTGTGTGTGTGTGTGTGTGTGTGTGTGTGTGTGTGTGTGTGTGTGTGTGTGTGTGTGCGTGTGTGTTATCAATTTGTACTCAATAGTTATCTCTTTATTTTTTTTCTTATCTATCTTTTATTTTCTCGCTGCTTGGTGCTGTGAGAGAGAGAGAGAGAGAGAGAGAGAGAGAGAGAGAGAGAGAGAGAGAGAGAGAGAGAGAGAGAGAGAGAGAGAGAGAGAGAGAGAGAGAGAGAGAGAGAGAGAGAGAGAGAGAGAGAGAGAGAGAGAGAGAGAGAATATGAAGTGTAGATGAATATATCTTTGAATTATTTTAAAAAGTTGATGGAGGAGTAACAGAAGAAAAAGAACGAGGAAGAAAAAAGAAAGAGAGAGAAGGAAAAAGGTTGATAAAAATAAATGATACACATAATAAATAATAATACAAATAAGATAAAAATAACTTTCAAAAAAAAATAATAAAGGAAACAACATAAAGAAAGTTTAAGAAGAAGAATGAGAAAACACAACAATAAATGAGGTGGAAGAAAGATGCAAGACAAGAGGAGTAAAGAGACATGAGCACCGGAATATAAACGAGGAGAAGGAAGAAGAAGAAGAAGAAGAAGAAGAAGAAGAAAAAAGAAGAGACGGAATAAACCAAACACAAAACAAAATTCAAAATCAACCAACCAACCAACAAAAACTAAAAGAAAATTCAAAAAAACAAAAACACAAACAAAAACATTAAACACATACAAATATAACATACAAATCAATTCTTCATTAATTCTAGACGTATGCCTATCATTCACGTTAATTAAAACCTATATATTACTTGTCTGCAACTAATTTACGACCAATAAACCGATACTTTTTTTTTATTCAAACTTCAATTCCTTTCAAAACATTAGAGGCGACGAACCTATTTTAAAACTGTAAGAAGAAGGAGAGTTATAGAAGGAATAAGAGAGAGGGAAAAAGAATGATTTATATACATAGAAGAGAATGGGAATATAACGAAGTATACATAGGAAAAAATAAGAAGATTTAAATAAATGTATATAAGAAATAGCAAGGAATAAAAGAGAATTCAAATAGAGAAAAAAAGACATAATACCCTTCCTCGTTCCTTATTTCCCTCCTTCCC
Source organism: Metacarcinus magister (assembly GCA_029783475.1). Lineage (NCBI taxonomy): Eukaryota > Metazoa > Arthropoda > Malacostraca > Decapoda > Cancridae > Metacarcinus > Metacarcinus magister. The sequence continues at coordinate 2,742,999 of JAPQNM010000040.1, forward strand.
TCCCTCCTTCCCTCCTTCCCTCCTTTCCTCCCTCCCTCCCTCCCTCCCCCTCATACAACAAGCAGGTAGGTCGTTGTGAAAGGTCATTAGAGTCTTACTAATTGGACTCTGGTGTGAGGGTGAGGGAGGAAGAAGAAGAAGAGGAGGAGGAGGAGGAGGAGGAGGAGGAGGAGGAGGAGGAGGAGGAGATGGTGGTATTAAATAAAAGGGAAAATTAAAAGCAAGACATTGGAGTGGTGGAGGAATGTGGAGGAAAATATGCAAACAGGGAGAGAGAGAGAGAGAGAGAGAGAGAGAGAGAGAGAGAGAGAGAGAGAGAGAGAGAGAGAGAGAGAGAGAGAGAGAGAGAGAGAGAGAGAGAGAGAGAGAGAGAGAGAGAGAATAAAAGAAAGGATAGAAAACACACACACATCTATACTATTCTCTCCCTCCTCCTCCTCCTCTCTCCTCTCATCCCTCCCCCCCCCCACATCTCCCATTGCAATGATTTACCTCCAATTAAGATGCAGGTAATCAGTGTAAGTCTCTGGGGTGGAAAGATGCACAGAGGAAAAAATTAGTGCTGAATAAAGATAATGTGAACTTGTATGAGTGAACACACACACACACACACACACACACACACACACACACACACACACACACACACACACACACCACACACACATACACACACAGACAGGTATGTATATCTTCCCCTTCATTAGTTTCTTTCCATCAACAAATTATCAACATTCTCACCACCACCACCACCACCACCACCACCACCACCACCACCACCACCACCACCATCACCACCACCACCACCACCACCACCACCACCATCATCACTAACATCACTAATACTAAAACAACACATTCCTAACCTAACACTCCTAACACTACCTCGTGAACTACAACACTTTCTGGCAGTAGAGTAGTGTTAGAAATGTAATGCCTCACAGTTTCATATATTTTTATCCTCCTCTTCCTTCTCCTCCTCCTTTCGTTTAGATAGAAAATATAGGTAACAGGCTGGCGCGGGCCTATTATGTTACTTGTGAGCTTACCTGTTTATTAAGTAATCAAACTTATTTATAGTATGAGGGAGAATGAAAATACAGAAGAAAGGTCCTTCCCACCTACCCACCAAACCTCAGCCCAAAATGCGATACCATGTAGCATTAAACCTGACAAAACTCATTAGGAGAGAGAAATTTTTAAAAAGTACAAATTACAGGTAGTTTTCGTTTGTGGAAGAAAGGTGTTAGGAATGTGATGTAGATAAAGAAGTGGAAGGTAACAGACTGAGGTTATGACTGTGTGGTGGTGGTGGTGGTGGTGGTGGTGGTGGTGGTGGTGGTGGTGGTGGTATTGCTACAGGCTGAGTGAGAGGTTGAGGTTCGGGCAGGCTGCTGCTGTGAGTTTCTCCAAGGAGTTGAGGAAGTGTGACCCGGCCGCGGAAGGCATTAGGGAGTCGTGCGGGAAACTTGTGATGGTGAGAACCTTACGGAGAGGCGAAAGGGGGGTGCGGGCGGAGGGCAGAGGGAAATGGGAGCGTGTGTGGTAGTAGTAGTAGTAGTAGTAGGTAAAATTGTTCTGTAGGACATGGACATTTATAACACCTGTCTTCGCCTTGCTCGGATATTGTAATGCAAGTCGAAGCATGACCAAGGCACAGGGCTGGAGGCTCCCTCGAGACTTTCATCATTTCACAAACCAAGGATTAATTACGTAATGAAACTGTATACAACTCTTTGCAACAATTGCTGATACTTGAGTCCAAATACAGTAGGAAGTAAACAGAGGCGAAGATTGACGAACAAATTGGACGAATATCCATCAATAAAACGAAGCAAGGGGAGGAAGGCAAGGCAGAGACGTGTAGGGGAAAGGAGACGCGTGACACCCGCTCCCCTTCCCTCTCCGCGCGTGGGTTTGATCTCTGCCACTGAGGAAGACTCGTGCCACAAAACGCCGAATTAACTTAACTTTTCACAGGAAGCTGGAGTCGGTGGAGTGGGAGGGAAGGAGGGTTGAGGAAGGGGGCGGAGCGAAGCCACTTCTCAGCTCCACCCGAAGTCCCAGTTTGCCTCCACTCTCCCATGTTCTTGCGTTCCTGTGAGGAGCTCGGCGGGGAACACTACTCGGTCGCAGGTCCCCGAGGCGTAACCCATCCGTCGGGGTTAATCTGATTGTTCCTTTGTGACCCCGAGACGTAAGGATGATAGTGGCGTGCTGTGAGGCCACTGAGAGAGCTCCGTGGTGACCCCAGAGGCTTGTGTCTCCATGGGAAGCCTCCAGTACACAGGGCCACTCCTTCCGTCCCCTGCATGACCTGCCGCCCCTTCCTCCTCCCTCCCTCCCTCTCCTCCCTGTCATTCCTTCTTCTGGTAGCTGATAACACGGCTGCACAGTAAGGCACGCTAACCCCCCGTCCCTCACTCCCTCCCTTCCTCCCTCCATCCATCCATCCCCGACTCGTGCTGGATGGCGTCCACGTAAATGACGGGCCACTTGAAGGACATGGGTCACGGGAAGCAGTTTGTGCCTCAGCCATTACGAGTAAGGCATCAGTCACGGCCGACTCTTACTATGCTGCAACTACAACTACTACTACTACTACTACTACTACTACAACAATTACTACTACTACTACTACTACTACTACTACTATTACTGTTACTACTACTACTACTACTTCTGCTACTGTTGCTGCTGCTGCTGCTACTATCAATATTACTGTTGTCGCTGTCATTAGTCGCTTTTTTTCTAGCTGTTGGTTTGCCCTTTTCTATCCACGGTCCTTTTTTTGCTCATTTGGTGAATTAGAAACACCTTATTAACAATTATTATAACTTTATGCTGTATGTGAAGTAGTGAGTAAGTTAATAAGAAGAATATGGACTTATGGGAGAACTCTGGCGGTGGGAGGAGGAATTAATGTGTACTTGGAATATATTGTTTTCAAAAAATTTTCACACGCACACATACGCCAAAAAAAATAGAGGAATTGATGAAATAACTTGAAATCTCCTTTCGTCCTAATGATAATGATAATAATGATGATAATGATAATGATGATGATGATGATAATAATGATAATAATAATAATAATAATAATAATAATAATAATAATAATAATAATAGTAATAGTAATATTGATAATAATAATAAAATGAAGAAAAATAACAATGATAACAACCACTACTATTACTACCACTACCGTTACACCGTCACCTCCACTGTGCAAGGGATGTAAAAAACGAGAAAAAAAAAAGAAAAAAAAAGTCTAACAAAAATCTCTACAAATAAGAGAAAAACCGTAATATGCAGATATCAAGGTTTAACTAACACCGGAAGCTTCCCCGTCGCCGCCACCCCCCCCGCCCCCCCTGCAGCGTTGACATTTAAACGAGTGAAGGACGTGAGTGAAGGAAACAACAAATTCCTTCCTCCTCCTCCTCCTCCTCCTCCTCCTCCTCCTCCTCCTCCTCCTCCTCCTCCTCCTCCTCCTCTTATAAGTCAACAGTCCTCCTCCTTGTAAGTCAGCAAAGTTAATCTCTTCCTAAATCAACAAGCAACTTTATCCTTTCTTAAAATCAGCTGTAGTTGTTTTGATCCTATACGTGAAACATGCACAGCGTCCTTGCATCCTTCCTCCCTCCCTTCTCCCCGGCAGGCACACATGTCGCTCCCACAGACCACAATCCTTGCCGAACTTGATATTCGAGCAGCGTGTCTCACCCAATTACTCGGTGGCGGATACCTAACGACCCGACCCGCGTTATCGCCGGCCTGCTGGAGTTTTACGTCCTCTGTGTAATGCTGCGGACGGCGCCTGATGAATAATGGACGGGACCTTACACACTAGAGGAGGAGGAGGAGGAGGAGGAGGAGGAGGAGGAGGAGGAGGAGAGGAGGAGGAGGAGGAGGAGGAGGAGGAGGAGGAGGAGGAGGGTGGTGAAGTGCAGGCTCTGTTTGAGGTTTGCTTTTTCCTCTTTTGTGAAGATTCCCTTTGGTGTCATTGAAATATCAACAACTTTTCGTGTTCTTTTTCTTCGTCTTCTTCTTCTTAAGCCTTTACTTCCTTTACTTTTTCCCTCCCCTCAGTGATCGTGTACCCAAGTTTCATTTCGCTCTTTCCTTTCCTCCTGCGTTCACCTGTGCCCCGAGAAAGTTACACCGCCGCCTCAACCACTACGGAAGCCGCCCGTCAACCTCCCAGGCAGACAAAAGCCTTACCGTCTCACCAGAACAACACAAAAGCAGAGCTGGAAAAAAAGTCTGGTTCAGGGTACGACGCGGCATCACTTCCTTCAACTTCCTGACATGTTTTGCATCGTCCTTCACCCCAACGGGACCCCGCCACCTGCAGGAGACCTAATCAGAGGAAGCTATAAGTCTCCTCGCTCCTGGAATGCCCGCGATGCTTTCCTACGTTCCGCATCGCCCCAAGCGTCCTCCTGAGAGCGGAATCCTACTAGAAAGCTTATGGAGAGAAAAGCAGGACACTTTTTCTGCCTCATCTAGATTGTTCATACTCATGCCTTGTTTGTGTTGAGTCTCGGGTCTCATGGTGTCTTCCCAAGGGTCAAACGGCTGGGATTTTATCAGAGTTCACTGCCAAGCCTGACATCAACACAGGGCTTGGCAGTAGCAGCCAGATAACGACTCCATATTAGTTCAAAGTGAGTTAACCAAGAGAGATTTTTGCCGGAGCCATATAAGGCAACAGGATGGTATGAAGGGAGATGTGGAGCGCACGTGAGGGATGGGATGGGATGAACTGGTATGAAATAGACTCGATAGGGATGGGATAAGATCAGGATGGGATGGGATGGGATGGGATGGGATGGGATGGGATGGGATGGGATGGGATGGGATGGGATGGGTAGGGCTTGAATATGGTTGCAAGATCTAGGGCAATATATTGACTCTATAAGGTCTGGATGGCATGGGGGTGTGGTGGGCGTTAGAGGATTAGAAGAACATTAGGATTCCATTAAATAATACGAAAAAAAAATCACCCAAAAAAAAATAATAAATAAACGCTCTTGCCCCCTATCCCCCCACCCAAAACACACACGCCAATCCAATTACATAAACAGACCAACACGGAAAAGAGAAAGATACGTCATGTTTCTTATCTCTCATTTACATTCTTTTTTTTCTTCTTCCCCTTCACTCATACACATCCAATTAGCGAGTAGAAAGTGGTGAAACATGTAATAATGACACATGCTTCTCCTGACGTCACGAAGAAGGTGGCGACACTAGAGACCTCTGGCGACGAGTGTTGAAACTAGAAGACAATGGAGGAGCGACAAACCATGAGGAGGAGGAGAAGGAGGAGGAGGAGGAGGAGGAGGAGGAGGAGGAGGAGGAGGAGGAGGAGGAGGAGGAGGAGGAGGAGAAAGAAGAAAGATGTTGCTCAAGAAGAGTAGTGGAAGGGTGGAAAGTTTCTCTCTCTCTCTCTCTCTCTCTCTCTCTCTCTCTCTCTCTCTCTCTCTCTCTCTCTCTCTCTCTCTCTCTCTCTCTCTCGTGACCTGCGGAAGTACAAACAACATTTTATACACAATTTACTATCTTCCTTCTCCCCGTTGGGTGAGAGAGAGAGAGAGAGAGAGAGAGAGAGAGAGAGAGAGAGAGAGAGAGAGAGAGAGAGAGAGAGAGAGAGAGAGAGAGAGAGAGAGAGAGAGAGAGATTAAGAGAGAGAAAGAGAGAAACAAAAAATAACATAAGGGAGGAGGAAACCGTCTTTGTTACTTCTTTTTTTTCTCCTCCTCACTTTTTTTCTCTCTTTTCTAACCTCATTTGTCTCTGGTAATGAAAGACGTGAAGCGAAGGATACCGTTGTCATAGCAAGTCCTTGGTTCTGTTGCAACGGTGTCCTTTAGCTCGTGGAAAGGGCAAGTACACAAGAAGAGGCGCAGGATGGGAAGGATACGGAGAAGGAGATCGAGAAGGATGATGGAGAAAGACAAGGAGGACGGGTATAGGAGAAAGAGGAAGAGGAAGAGGAGGAGGAGGAGGAGGAGGAGGAGGAAGAGGAGGAGAAAGGATGATAAAGAAGGAGGATAATAAAGAAATTGAAACAGGAAGTAGGAGAACGGAAGAGTAAGAGAGAAGGAAGGTAAAGAGTAAGAACAAGGTAAGGACTAAAGGATAAGAATCAGGTGAGGACGAAGAGAGGATGAAGAAGAGAAGACCAAGGAGGAGGAGGAGGAGGAGGAGGAGGAGGAGGAGGAGGAGGAGGAGGAGGAGGAGGAGGAGGAGGAAGCGAAGGAAGATAAGGACATGTCAAAAGAAGAGATCAAGAATGAGAGGACCAAACACAACACAAGAAAACCAGGAAAAAAAACAACTTTGCCAATCACAACACATCTTGGGGCTGTATAGAGCACTTACACCAAGTACTATACATAGAAATCGGTGTAGTGTATGGCTATGTATGGCTCTGTATGGGTAGGGATAACAGGTGCATGGAAGAAAGAGAGAGAGAGAGAGGGGGCGGGGAGGGGAGTCAGGTAGAGAAGCAGGTGGACAGAGAGATACAATACAGGTATACGAAGGGAGAATAGGTGTGAGAGGTAAGGCAGGTGTGTGACGGAGGGGTGGGAAGGTGGATGAAAAAGAGAAGGAGGTGGAGTTCCCTGAGGTCACCTGAGGGCCTGAAGGGGATGTACAGTACTTAAATGTGACCCAAGGAAGTTAGTAGGACCCGCTATTCTCAAGGACATTACCACGCTGTCCCGTTAGAGAGATGGACAAGTAGGTCCTTCCTCCTTCATCCTCTTCCTCATATTTTCTCTCCCTCTTTTCCTCCTACTAGTCCTCCTTCTTCTTCTCCTCTTCTTCTTCTTTCATCCTCCTATAAAAGTACAGTTCACATCCTATATCAATTTGAAGTTTAATAATTTTTGTTGTGTCTTAATCTCTTGCTTGCCTTGAATTTCATATTTTTGTTATATAAAAGTTGCTCGTCCCATTTTTATGTTATTTTTACCGCATCAAAGTCCCCTTTCTTTCCTCCTTCAGCCGCACTACACCCTTATTCCCCTCCCTCCCTCCCTCCCTCTCTTCCTTCCTTCCTTCCCCTCCCTCTCCCTCCCTCTCATCATCGCTCCAGGTGAGTTTCATCATAAGGTGTAACCCACGTGACCCGGTGAGAAAATACCTTGGAAATACTGTTCACCTCTCTCCCACCTCCAGTTTCATCCTGACTCTCTCTCTCTCTCTCTCTCTCTCTCTCTCTCTCTCTCTCTCTCTCTCTCTCTCTCTCTCTCTCTCTCTCTCTCTCTCTCTCTCTCTCTCTCTCTCTCTCTCTCTCATCTATATTTCATTACTAACAGCGTCGAAGGTGTCAAATAAGTCTCCAGTACTTATTTAACAGTTACATACACAAGAAAAAAAACTCCTGACCTCTGTAGAAGAATTCGATAAACGTGAGATTGGCGACACCCACATAGCTGACTTTATGGGCGGACAACCTGGAGAAGAGGTAATGGTCTGTAGCTCTATGTAAATCTATGTAAATCCTCTCTCTCTTTTATTTTTTTTTTTCTCTCTTTTTCTCTCTTTTTTTTTCTTTCCTGGCTATTAGTCTTGATTCCTACCTGCCAAGAAACACGACAAATACTGAACACCTGAAGAACACACCGGATAGCTAATTCACCTGTTCATTACCTTCCTTCCTAACCTCTCACACAACACCCATGTCACCCACCCTTCAACCCTTGCAACTTGTCATCACCTCGTCTCCTCTTCCCTCGCTGCAGAAGACACGCTTTCTCCCTTCCCACACCTCCCTTCACACCTCTTACTCCTCTTTCCAGACATTAGTGAGGGCGCGTTGGACTATTAAGCAGACAGGCGTAACATTAGTATTGGCACAGCGGACTTTACCTACCACCTCACCTCTCAACACTCTTCTTCATGACCTTTTTGGAAGCTATGATGCGACCCCAGAAAGTTGTCGCTGTTGAAGGAGGCGTGGAAGGCTTTGGTTCTTCCTTCAGGGGCGGGAGGTGGTGGCCGGAGGGTCGTGACAGGTGCGCGAAGAGTCACGAG
>JAPQNM010000040.1:2761050-2763550 GCA_029783475.1 Metacarcinus magister
TGTGACAAGGGAAAAAAGAAGGGGAAAGGATTGCAAACGGATTATCCTCTGTCTTCTCCTTCCTTCCATCCTTCATTCACCACTATTCATCTTCTATCCTTTCCACATTTCCCTCCTCTTCCATCCATCCTGCATCTGCCTCTCCACATTCCACCCCTTTTTTTCTTCCCCTTCTCTAAGAGTTTCCTCCCTCCCTCTTTCTCTCACTTCCTCCACCTTCCTCCTGATTGTGACTGACTGTTTTCTCTCCAGCAGTGACCAGCCTCCACCCTCCTCCTCCTGAACCTGACTTTAAATGACAGCTAAACCGGTCCTTAGGGAGGGAAGGAGGTGAAGGAGGGAGTACCAGGGAGAAGGTTGAGGAAGAGGAAGGAAGGGAAGGAAGATAAGGAGATAGCTAAGGAAGGAAGGAAGATGAGGAGTGTAAGGGGGAGACACAGGTAAGTAATTAACACTTTTCAGGTAATTAGACACGTGTTTGAAGCTGGAACACACACCTCTTAATGGTTATTGAAGTAATAGTGAAAATAATGCAGATTCACTCCTCTTCCTCCTCCTCCTCCTCCTCCTCCGGGTCACTCAGAAGAAACATTTACCACAGCCGCGGCCCATCAGAGGCGCCTCTCCTTGTTCTTTAATTATTATCAGGCGACCATCTGACGGAGGTGTGACGAGGGAAGGGTGTGTAGCCGCCACGCCCTCACTCCCCACACACACACACACACACAGACACACACAGACACAGACACACACACACACACACAGACAGACACAGACACAGACACAGACACAGACACAGACACACACACACACACACAGACACACACACACACACACACACACACACACACCACACACACACACACACACACACACACACACACGCACGGGAAAAATAGTAGTCTATCTGACCTTTAGACGAAAACGTTGATTCCATGTCATCACCAACTAACATTTATCAAGATTTCACTACGGAAAAATCCCTATTTCTCTCTCTCTCTCTCTCTCTCTCTCTCTCTCTCTCTCTCTCTCTCTCTCTCTCTCTCTCTCTCTCTCTCTCTCTCTCTCTCTCTCTCTCTCTGTAAATCTTAATATCGTCATAATTTTTCGTATCTATCGATTTCAATATTCCATTTTCACCCTCCCATCCTTTCCCCTTCCCTCCTGCCCTCTATCCTTCCCCCTCTCCTCCCTCCCCCCCTCCTCACCCCCCCTGCCTCCCCTCCGTCTCATACATCTTCCTTAAGACTTAGCCTCCCGCCTCCTGCCTCACTCGAATTAAAACTGATCCTTTATCAGATTTACGACTGAGAAAGAGCCCGGGGGACACCAACCTTATGACCAACATCCATATTGCTTTTTGCGAGGCGGGCAGAGGTGGGGGGAGGTGGGGGGGGATGGGTAGCAAGCAGGTGGGATGCCTCTGGGGGAGTGTTTGGGGCTTCCTCTCGTCACCCCCATGCAGATTCCCGCCCCTCCCCCCTTCTCCAGCAGTAATAGAATGACGAGAGGGAGGTGAGTTAAGGAGGTGTATGGTTGAGGGTGTATGTGTGTGTGTGTGTGTGTGTGTGTGTGTGTGTGTGTGTGTGTGTGTGTGTGTGTGTGTGTGTGTGTGTGTGTGTGTGTGTGTGTGTGTGTGTGTTAAGTTAAGTATGAAGGCAAATGGACATGGGTGTAATGGATGTAAGGTGATGGGGGTGATGGGGATGATGGGAAGATGAAAGAGTTGCTTATCTAAACAGATATTATACGTTTCATATGTTTTCCTTCTCATTTCCTTTCCTTTTCCACCTCTTTTCTTCAATCTGCAACCTATTATTTCATCCTTCCCTTCCTTAGTATCTTCAATATATTTTTACCTGACCTAAAACCAGCTACTAACAAGGTCGATGCAATACACGAGTTTAGACGCGACCTAAATATTGCATGCATAACAAACACGTAAGTAAAAAATCTTTCCCATTTTCTCAGATTAAAATAGAAGTAAGTGAAATATATATGTCGAGGTTGATCTTTCCGTAATACTTAGATTTGTCAAAAGTGGTTTAAGTTAGGTTCAATTCACTGACCTTACGTCGTATAATGTCGTATGAAAGTGCCTGGAGGGACGGCCCATCTACTACCAAATGTTACAAGTCAACAACAACGAGTTCTTCTGAAACACTCACTGGGTTATTATCAATATACAAGTCATTCAATAGTTAAACATGCTTTCTATTTCCTGTAAACGGGTCATTTCGTAATCAGGTTGTTGGATGCAGATATATGTAGCTACGTTCTTAGGTTTCTCTGTATTCTAGGTCATGTTGTGTGTACGTTCATCTGGTAAGTCTATTTGTCTATCTCATTTGTAAAGTTTCGGCCACAAAGTTTGGTTTATTGCTATGTTCTAGGCGTGGGACTTTTCGTATTGCGTAGATGATTTTTTTCGTGTTTCTTATTTTTTTTCTGATCTCAACACACACTGAACCTATGTATAAGGAGTCCAGTACCTTTGAAG
>JAPQNM010000040.1:2768550-2788550 GCA_029783475.1 Metacarcinus magister
GAAGAGGAAGAAGGAAGGAAGGAGGAGGAGGGAAAGGTGGTGAAGGTAATGAAGGAGGAGGAAGTAGTGAAAGCTATAGAGACGACGGTGGTGGTGGTGGTGGTGGTGGTGGTGGTGGTGGTGGTGGTGGACGACATGGGACAAAGACACGACAAACACACACACACACACACACACACACACACACACACACACACACACACACACACACACACAGTCCCCATAAAAAAAGAGGAAAAAGAGGAGGAAGAGGACCAGAAAGGAGAAGAGTAGGAGGAAGAGGAAGAGGAGGACGATTAAAACAGGTGCAAAACGATCATCATAAGAAAGAAGAGGAATAAACAGAGGAAGCGAAAGGAGAAAGAGAAACAAGATGATTAGAAAGAAGTAAAGAGAAAAAATGAGGAAAAAAAAAGAGGAAGAGGAGGACCAGAACAATACAGACATTTGGGGGAAAGAACCTGAAGTAAATGACGATGAAGAGACTAAATACTCTTTGTTTGGGGAACAGGAAAAGTAAACGGGCGTGCGGGAAAACTTTCAAACGGCCCGCCCGCCTTCTCTTTCTCTTTCTCTTCCTCTTCTTCCTACTATACTTAGAAAACTTCCTAAATTACACTGTCTTTTCTCTTCCCGTTTCCATCGCACTGGGAAATTGAGTTAGACGAGTGAGTGAGTTTCTTTCCTTCCTTCCTTCCTTCCTTCCTCTTCGTTTTTTTCTCTCGTTTCATATTTCTTATCTATACTACTTACTTACACTTTCCTTAGCGAACAATAAAGCATTAAATATTTTTTTTTCTTTGCTTATCCGAAACCACTTCTATCACACACATCACAAAACCAACACACACACACACACGCACACACACAAAAAAAAATAATTCCACCTCCACATATTCTTTCATAACTTTCCACCAAACACGGACTCACTTTTCTCATGTCTGTTCCAGCATCACAAAAGAGAACACTTAACCACTAGCAAGCCATAAGACCGGTAAAAGCGAGGGTCTAGTGGAGGAGGAGGAGGAGGAGGAGGAGGAGTTGGTGGACATGGTGGTGGTGGTGGTGGTGGTGGTGGTGGTACAGGTGGGACGAGGAACCGCAGGTGAGGAACGCAGTCAAGGCGATATCAGTCATAAGCCTTTGATTTATGAAGCCAAGACTCTAGTGACTATCTGCGGCTCTCATCCTAATCCTGATAGCCCGGCATGTTATCTGGGACGGAGAGGAGGGAAGGAAGGAGAAGGAGGAGGAGGAGGAGGAGGAAGAAGAGGAGGAGGGAGAAAATATGAGACAAAAAGAGAGAGAAAAAGAAAAGTCAAAAGAACGAGGTAAGAGATGAAGCTTATTTTGACCTTAATGTATAAATATATCTGCATTTCCTGACCTTTACTCTCTTTTATCTCCTGCTTCTCTACTCTTTTCACCATATCCTCCTCCTCCTCCTCCTCCTCCTCCTCCTACTCATTCCAGGTGAAGCGAGGGAGTTTGCGGGGAGGAGGAGGTGGAAGGGGAGGGAGGGGGGGATGGCACCTCCTGCTGGGCCGCCTTCAGGGTGACGCCAACCAGTCTCACCAGCTGTAAATTCCACCATTACTGCCCACCCGTGACCGTCGTACTGAGGGCGTGCAGGGCGAGGCGCGGACACGGGCGGCGGGCGGCGGGGAGGACGAGCACGAGCGTGGAGGCAACGATGACTAAGACAAGGAAGGGACGAGGATGAAGACGAGGAGGAGGAGGAGGAGGAGAAGGAAGAAGAAGAATAAAACGATAAAGATGAAAGATATGGAGAAATTGGAGCAAAAAATAGTAATGACGATGATAATAAGGAAGAGAAGAAGTAGAGGAGAAAAAAAAAGAGGAAGAATAGGAGGAGGCGGGGAAGAAGAGGATTAAGAGAAAGAGATGGATGATGGAGAGAGATGATGCTAAGAAGTGTAGAGACAAACGTGATGAGTAAAATGAGGAGGAGGTGGTTCTGGAGGAGGGTTGGAGGGGTGGGCGGTCGCGGCGGGGGTGGGTGGGCGGCGCTGTGGGGGTCATGTTAGCGCCCGTGTTCCTGCCGGGTCGGGTTGCTTCGGGTCAGCTGGGTCGAAGCGTCAGGTTATGAGGCTCTAAAGCCGCGGGTCGTAGCCGGCGACGCTGCGGCCTGAACCCTGAGGCGCCCTGAAACCCTTGCTGAAACTCTTGCTGAAACCTTTACTGAACCCTTGAACTAGACGGGAAATCTAGCTTCGACCCCAGAGACAAGAAGTGAATCCCAGACTCGAGCTCACTGAACACTCTAACTTATCGAACTCAAAACGAAACTGCATGAAGCCTAAATAAGTATAAAACTAAATCAATGACGAACAAAGCAGAACAGAACAGAAATAAGACAGAGACACAGACAGAGAGAGAGAGAGAGAGAGAGAGAGAGAGAGAGAGAGAGAGAGAGAGAGAGAGAGAGAGAGAGAGAGAGAGAGAGAGAGAGACAGCGAGGCCAGCTAGCTCTTTGATCCCCCGCCAGGACCCCCATGACCTCCTAGGGACCCCCCAGTGCAGGACCCCCACGTTCATCACCCACACCCCAGCCCCAGCCTCACCCCACCCTCACCCCACCCTCATTCCGTCCCCCTGCAGAGAACGCCCATAAAATTAGGGTAATGCTGACCCTGCAGCATTCAATAACCTCACAATAACCTCCCAGATTTATCCCACTACACCCACTACTCCCACCCGCCCACCCACCCATCTCCCACCCACCCCACCCACCCACCCACCCACCCACCTTCCACCTCCATCTTTCTCTCTATTATTGAAGACGATGAGAGACGAGCAGTCAGTTCCTTCTCTCTGTTAACTGACCTTTTTCTCTCTCTTTCTATTTCGTTTTAATGTACGAAGTGTTGAAGGATATGCCTGATAATGGTGGTGAATTTAGTAGTGGTGGTGGTGGTAGTGGTGGTAGTGGTAGTAGTAGTAGTAGTAGTAGTAGTAGTAGTAGTAGTAGTAGTAGTAGTAGTGGTGATGGTAGTTTTAATGACATCAGTAGAAACACTATTGGTTGATAATGTTGGTCTTCCTAATGTTGTTGTGATAATGATGATAATGATGATAATAATGATGATGATGATGATAATGATAATGTTAATGATAATGATAATGATGATAACACTCGTTCCTGGGCCCCAAGTTTTTACAATTCCTAAAAATACTGCGGCACACAATGGAGGAAAGCGAATCATTCCTTTAATTATAGTCATCTCTCTCTCTCTCTCTCTCTCTCTCTCTCTCTCTCTCTCTCTCTCTCTCTCTCTCTCTCTCTCTCTCTCTCTCTCTCTCTCATAACGTATTTCAACACCTCTACGTTTCCTTCCTTGCAAATTATTAACACATTCTACGCTTCAACACACACGTGAAGCTGCCGCCTCATCGCACACACACACACACACACACACACACACACACACACGCACACACGCACACACACACACACACACACACACACACACACACACACACACACACGCAACTATACCACTTCGGGCGGGCGTGTCGGGTGGTGGGCGGGGAGGCGTATAGGAGAGAGAGAGAGAGAGAGAGAGAGAGAGAGAGAGAGAGAGAGAGAGAGAGAGAGAGAGAGAGAGAGAGAGGTATGGGAAAGGGGGTGTGTGTGTTGCATGAGCTGGCAACCCCGCTGACGCTGGATCACGTGACTTAGTGACGTAACTGAGACCGGAGATAAGACGCGGGAAATCGGCGACACACTTTCCCCCTAAGCATTCCCGCCCGCCCCTCACTTACCCTCTCTCCCTCTCCCTCCTCCCTCTCCCTCTCCCTCTCCCTCTCCCTCTCCCTCTCCCTCCCCCTCCTCCCTCCTCCTCTCTCCCTCTCCCCTCTTCCCTCTTCCCTCTCCCCGACAACGACCAGGGGAATAAAAAGTAAAAACCACCGAATGAAATATCCTCCAGCGTCTTTTTTTATAGTTTTAATCACGGTGCTTGAAATTATCGACGGAACATAGCATTGTCTGCGTACGTGTTTACCTAGTGTTGATTCCCACGGAGGAGGAGGAGGAGGAGGAGGAGGAGGAGGAGGAGGAGGAGGAGGAGGAGGAGGAGGAGGAGGAGGAGGAGGAGGGCAACTAGGAGGAAGAGGAGGAAGGAACAGAATAGGATGGGATGGAGGAGGGGAGAACAGAGGAAGAGAAAACAGTGAAGGTAAGAGATTATTACATCAAGGCCTTATACTTATTTTTATCTTTCTTTCCCTTGTTCTTACTGGTTTGGTGGTGCCCTATTCCCCCTTACCTTTCTTACACCCTCTCATTACATCTTCCTTAAACCTTCTTACGCAAATGTCGTGGTGATGGGGCTGGCGTTCCTAAATTTTAAACGTTAACTTATACCCACTACGGTTTGAGCTTCGACCGTGGTAAGAAAGACTCTATACTCAGCCGTCTGTCAAGGTTACATACAATGGAGTGTTTACGCATACATACATAACACTACCAGGGAGAGTAAGGAAGGTTACCAAGATGTATGGAATGTATATAACTTGATTGCTTAATGGGAAATGGGATGATAAAGGATACGATGCATTTCAAGTGTGGTTCCTTCCTCTACCTTTTGCGGATCAAGATTTTTTTTTTTCTCAATTGCCGTTCACTCAGAGAGAGAGAGAAAGGAAAGAGAAGAAAAATAAACTAGTAGAGGATTACCAAAAGGTGTAGAAGCCAATTTAGTTCAGATATCCTGGTACTCTTTTCTTACAGGAGGAAAGTCATAAAAAGAAGGCAAGACCGAGTAACAGTGTGGCAGAGTTTACCAGCAAAAAAGGCGTGAAGGATTGAAGAAACTGGTTAGCTTTGCATTACTGCGTTGAATGAGAGTAAATAGAAAGTCCAACTGCAAGGAAAACGGAAGAGAAGGATACGGTGAGTTGCCACAGTGCTCTCCTCCGTCTCTTTTAGCCTTTGAGTGTGTGGAGAATTGGAGTTTCTTTCAACACAGACACAGACACACACACACACACACACACACACACACACACACACACGTTCGTCACACTTTATCTCAAAACTGGCAAGTGCTACATAACAGCGAAATGAAAATCAAAGTCTCGTCCATATTTTCAGCACAACACAACCTTGCAGCGCTTATCTATTTTCCCCCGCCCGAATGTGACAGTAATTATTTCTCCATGACAATGCACACTACGTAAAAGTGTTTAAATACAATACCGAACGCATTTTCCACGGAACTCAAGGACTGATTGGTGGAAGGTAGTGGTGGTGGTGGTGGTGGAAGGTAGTGGTGGTGGTGGAGGTAGTGGTGGTGGTGGAAGGTAGTGGTGGTGGTGGTGGAAGGTAGTGGTGGTGGTGGTGGTCGTTTACAAGTTGACCGCCTTTCCTAATTGATTTTACAGCCTCAAGGAGCACGTTTAAGTCAGTCCAGCGTGTTACCTGCACACGGCAACCCACCCATACCTACCCATACCTACCCATACCCACCCATACCTACCCACCCCTACCTCCCATACCTACCCATTCCTCCCCTTCTCCTCCCCGTCTCTCATTCCCCTACAACCTCCTCTTCTCCCCTTCACCTATCTTCTCTTCTCTTTTCCCTCATTCTCTCTCTCTCTCTCTCTCTCTCTCTCTCTCTCTCTCTCTCTCTCTCTCTCTCTCTCTCTCTCTCTCTCTCTCTCCCCTACATCCCTCTTCCTTCCTCTCATTCCCCTTTTTGACTCTTTTTCGCTCCTCTCTCTCTTCTAGTCCTCTCATTTCCATACATATATTCATCTTGTCCATTTTCTTTCACTCTACACACACACACACACACACACACACACACACACACACACACACACACACACACACACACACACACACACACACACGTGAAATTTAAAACTACTGAATCGTGATTGAGATATAGAATTACACCCATATATCTGTCTTCCTTCAGCCACCCACGCAGTCACCCATACACACACACACACACACACACACACACACACACACACACACACACACACACACACGAGCACAGGACAAGCCAATCCTCTTACCTATAGAATGTAACTAAGCTCCCTCACACTTGCACCACGACCAGTCACCACTCCGTCTCCCACGCCCTCTCCACGCTAACTCCCCTCTCAACACACATCACACGCCAGCCACCACGCCCTCTCCACGTCACCTACCCTTCCTAGCCCATTTTAAGACCCACTTCTAGACCATCAATCTCTCAGTGTCTCGTCAGCCTCATTCCTATCCACATCTGTTGTCCCTAATCTTGACTTCCCACATCCTATGGTAACTCGGTCCTTCGTGTAGACTAGTAAACGTTGGTGGAAAGGATATCTTGTATAGGACTTTCCACGTGTCTCTCATACAAAAACAAGACACGTAGGTTATGTCTGTTCCTTCCCATCATCTTTTTCTTGCAACTTCTTTCCCGTTCACTAGTTTCGTTTTCTGGTGTTTTCTCTTCCCTCGCCCTCCCTCACGCCCCACCAAGGCCAGCAAAGTATAATAAAAAATAACCACAATGTTATTAATTCGCTAAATATAACATGACGTGCCAATCAATCATCAATTTCTTGCATGATCAACGGTAATTTTTTTTATTGCAATCGCCAGTCACAGTCACACGCACCCTCTCTCCTCCTCCTCCCCCTCCGACAAGTGTGCCCCGGAAGTCGTGCACAGGTTCCACAGGTAACAGTGGTATATCGTCGTGAGGTTTACCTGAACGTGTTAAACAATAGCCGCATAAAGTATAATTCAAGTCGTGTCTAGTGGTAAGTGACGCAACGGACCTCGGGTGGGCCTCAGCACCACGCACGGCATTACATCACTCAGACGACACACACACAACTGGGCCAAAGAAAAGATCTAATATTATTTAACAACACACACACACACACACACACACACACACACACACACACACGCACACACAGCACACACACGCACACACACACACACACACACACACACACACACAGAGTTACATAATTGAGGCGGTATTCAAGTATAAAATTAAGACAATGATAAGTTCAATACAGCCATTCAGCTTCCAGTCACTTTGTAATGCAATGTGTTATATTGTAATAACCTGGACATTTACACTATCACCACTGGGAGTCCGGTGTGTGTGTGTGTGTGGTGTGTGTGTGTGTGTGTGTGTGTGTGTGTGTGTGTGTGTGTGTGTGTGTGTGTGTGTGTGTGTGTGTGTGTGTGTGCATGCAGCCCGAGGGAGGAACAGAAAGGAATAAGGTAAAACTTCTTAAGCCACCATACTCCTCCATCACGTCCTGCCTCCACCTGTTCTTCTCCCTCGCTTCCACTTTCCTTCCTCCTCCCCTTCCTCTTTACCAGTCTCTTCTCTTCTCATCTTCTAGCTCGATTTACTACTTCCTCTATTTTTCTTTTCGTACACTCATGTTTTGTATTTCTTAGTATTTTTTATTCTCTTTTTCAGAATCGTGACCTCGCCTGTCTCACTCATGACCCCTATGAACCCCCTTCGCTCTCAAACCTCACGCCTTATCAACGGTATCACTAAACTACCACCGTCATCTCACTGCTGCATGTAAATATCAATTACTGAGACTTAAGAGATCGCAAACCTTAAACACCCCATTAACATGTCACTTCTATACAGTTCATGTGAAGTTCTGACTGTAATTCTGTTCTCAGGATGAATTTGGGTTTTTTAATCACTGCAAGGGTGGAGGTATTTATTAAGGGATATTGCTAATAGTAGTTTTATGTAGCAGAGGGATTATGTTTGCTTATGTTATGTTTTTTTTGTTTTTTTTTCTCTTCCTGTTTCCTTTTCTTTTCTTTTTTAGTGTTAGTATTCAGGTCTCATTCAGATTTACGATAAGGTCCTCTCGCTATACGATCCAACCTCCATCTAGTCTCCGTGGTATCGTAAAGTGACGTGACGCTCTCGTGAAGAAAAAAATAAAATATATATATATACATTTATACAACATTATGTGCGTGTGTAACTGTAAACCATAAATTCGATTAACTGAAAAGACTGAATATTTTTTTTTTACCATTCCTGTTCCTTCACGTATTCAATGTAATTTTTGAAAACATTCTACAGAACGCAATTTTGGCTCCCAGGTAAATGTTGGGAAGTTAGTTAGTATTTTTACGTAAACATTCAGAGAGAGAGAGAGAGAGAGAGAGAGAGAGAGAGAGAGAGAGAGAGAGAGAGAGAGAGAGAGAGAGAGAGAGAGAGAGCGTGTGGTTGTGACAAGGAATGTAAAGCCAATACAATAAGTCATCCCTAAAAACACACCTGAACACTAACAGTCAAGGTTCAGCGAGTGTTACCGTATTACATCACCAACACTCACTCACTCACTCACCAAGAACCGTCAACCTTTATGTCAACTTTCCGACCTAGTGAGGCAGCGCAGGTTAGGGTAGGTCACATTACATCACCCCATCGTAGATAACATTTGATTGTGAATAACATAATATAGCTACACCGAGAGGCTAGTCTGACTGGCGATAGAACTCCTGTCTATGCCACTTTCCGTCCACTCACCACTAGTTACCAAGACGTAGGGATGGACAGGCAGAGGCTAACACAACTCTATATACTGTTAACTTACTTCATCTGCATTACTTAACATCTACACCGAGATTAGACAACATTTCTAGTTATTAGATCGATACAGATAGACGAGGAAGATGAAAACAATATCTCAGCAGCCGAGGAAAATGGCATCTCACCTCACACAGCGGCGGCCGACCATGCAGCTTCGTTTTCGTCCTCCGCCGCCGCCAAACAGCCTCGCCTGCTCCTCCACCGTAGTCTTATTCCTCCTGCAGACCCTCCGCGGCGTAGCACTGTACTCCTGCTTCACTCCAACCTCCAGAAACCTCATAAAAAGGCTATTGCACGAGACACTATTTGATGCACTCCCTCCCTCCCTGACCTTCACACGTTCTGGTACCTTCTCGACGCCGCGGTGGTGTTGATACTCGAAGCCTCAGTCAAACGAGCGTCTTTCTTCTTCATTTATTTATTTTACTCGCTCTTTTTTGTATAATAAATTTCGTAGTGATGTGAGCCCTTTAGAACATATGTTTGTTTGCTTATGAAACTAATCATATCATATAATAGATAACACTGATGTATATTATTTAATTATTAACATCTGCTTCATTCATCCCCGGAGTCGACCGTTTCGAGCTGCAGTGGAGTTTGCGGGAAGGGAAGAATTTTTTTGTTTGCGTTGAGGATGACAAGTACTGCGTCAGACTTATTATATGTTATCTGAGAGTTATCTAAGCAAAATATGTTATACTACCACACAATGGAAGTGATAGATAAAGAAAAATAAATAAGTAGTTCAAGGGAATTACGTACTTGGTTTTTTTTTTTTCAGAGAATTATCGTATCCCTGGCAGAGACAAAGATGACGTCACTCGCCTCCCTGGCTAGTCCCCACAACGCCATAACTTTGTACCAGACGCCGTAACAAAAATTAAATCAGAACACTAGCATTCCTGCATTCACCACTATCTTCTTCTTTTTCTTACATATATATAAACATTCTCTCCACGGTTGAAAGAAAAAATACTATGCAATCAAAAAATTTCTTTATTAATAATAATTATTATAAACTCAAATCTCTCTCATCTACAAAGGTTGGTGCGTGGGTGGTGGTGGTGGTGGTGGTGGTGGGCGGCGCAGGGGGTGTGGGCGTGGTGGGTGGAGTGGGTGGAGGTGGTGGTGGGGAAGGTGTGGGTGGATAACCTTTCCCTTCCTTCCCCATCCAGCCCACCCTCACCCCCGGCGCCTTAGTGGGTGACTGGGTGCGTCGATACAGAAAATATTATATATATAGATAAATAAATAGATATAATGTAAAGCTACACATTCTTCGGAAAAGTAAAAATGTTATGAAATATAAGTAAAATAAACACAAAGACAGTCGTGGAAATGGGACTTTAAGGCTTATTACCGTTCTTTTAATTACTTTCAATAGCTTTAGTCTTTCATTAACGGGTTCCTTTACATCCTTTCACGTTCTTCGAGACTTCAAAAGTATCCTTCAGTCCACTTTGATCCTTCCACACAGATTCCTATAGACTCCGCGCGTTCCTATTTCAACCTATCTTAGGATCCCAAACGCATTACAAAAAAACAAAAGAGAAACAAGTACAATACAGAACAAATTTGAATTCCTCTACGAAAGCGAGATAAGAAATACAAAAGAGACAAGTAATGCAAGATAAAGAAATCAATACTGTTGTGGTGGATAAAGTACAGGAAAGGAATTACTCTCTTCTATAAATGACTAAAGTTAATCTCAGAGTAATAAAGCGTTAAGAAGAGAGTGACGATAACGGAGAGGCAATATGAGGGGGAGAGGGAGGAGGGAAGAGGAGGAGGTGTAGGGGAGGGGGTAAGGGGCGTGTGAAGGGGGGTTTTGGGGGGCGTGTGGGTGTTGAGGTAGGGGAGGGGAAGGGGGGAGTGAAAGGGGGCGACGCACCACCACCCGAGCGGCAGATCTACATGGTAATTATGCACGTTTCTCTAGTGTAATAATAATAATAATGATAATAATAGTAATAATGATGATAATAATAAAAATAATTGATAAAGATAATACTATAAAAATACATTTATCATACATTTTTTCTACCATTTGTTGTGTGTGTGTGTGTGTGGGTGTGTGTGTGTGTGTGTGTGTGTGTGTGTGTGTGTGTGTGTGTGTGTGTGTGTGTGTGTGTGTGTGTGTGTGTGTGCACGCGCGTAAGTGTGGACCTACAAGAATATATTAATAGATTCTCTGTACACCCTCTATCATCGTACAAACATTCGATGAGACTAAGATAAAAATTCAAAAAGAAGTAAATAATCACAATATATCACCCTCACAAAAAAAAAGTGAAAATAAATAAATCAGAGTAAGAAAAAAAATAAATAAATAAATGACAAAATAAAAACAAAAAAACATCAGGTGGTGACGTTACAATCAGAAACAACGTCATGGCAGAAGGAGAAGAAAATAAACGAAAGAATTGAAAACTAAAAGTGAAAGGATAGAAAAAGAAACGAAGAATTACAAATATATATAAGAATGAGAGAAGCACAAGTAACCAGTAAATATATAAATGAAAGAAGAAAAGAAAATCATAAGGCACTGAATTGGTTTCAATGGCTTAAAATAGTGTTTCCAGAAGAAGGATTTTTTTGTTCTATAGAGATAAAAGAGGAAAAGTGTTATTTTGAGAGAGAGAGAGAGAGAGAGAGAGAGAGAGAGAGAGAGAGAGAGAGAGAGAGAGAGAGAGAGAGAGAGGAGAGAGAGAGAGAGAGAGAGAGAGAGAGAGAGAGAGAGAGAGAATAAGAAAGATAAAAAGGAGAAGCATTCCACTGTTATTTTAGTTAAGGTGGTCCTCTTATGGAAGAAAAAGAAGAAAAAGAAGAAGAAGAAGAAGAAGAAGAAGAAGAAGAAGAAGAAGAAGAAGAAGAAGAAGAAGAAAAACTAAATACCATGGTAAATAAATAAGAAAAAAAAAGGAGAAGGAAGAATGCAATTAAGGAAAATAATTATATAGGAAGTAAAGAAGACGTTGAGAGAATGAAGGAAGAGAAGGAGGAGAAGAAAATAAGATAAATGAAGAAACAGGAGATATGAAAAGAGAGAAAATTTGAAGGAGTGAGAAGTGAGGTGGAGAGGAAGGAAAGGAAAACACAAAGAGAGATAGAGTAGACGAGATAACAAGGGAATGAAGATAGGAAGAGTGAAAGAAGGAGAGAAAGGAGAAATAGAGAGAGGAGAAGAGAAGACATTTGAAAGTGGAGAAGGAAGGACGGAAGAAAGGTGAGAAGAAAACAGAACAATAACATAATAAAAGTAAAAATAAGGAAAAAGAAAGAGAGAAAGAATTGAAAGATAGACGTCATTTTGTAACCTGATGTAAACAAGAAAATACAAAATAATAATGATAATAAAAAAATATTAAGATCACTTCAATCACAACCCGTCGGGAAGAACAGATCTGTTTCTCAAGGTCACACTGGGTCACATTGGGTCACGGACGGGTCAACAACAACAACAACAACATCAACAACAGCAACAACATACAAACAACAACACTAACACAAATAAAGGCACCTCAGACGCAAGGCAGAAAAAGGCACACCGTTTTGTACTTCTTTCGATCACCAAAAATTAAAAAAAAATATATACATCAGTGTTTTTTTTTTCTTTCTCTCTTTTCCTTTTATTTATTGTTGTTGGTGTTTCTGGTTTATTTTATTTTCATTTTTTATGGATATATTTTTTTTTTTTTTTTCCCAGAGTTGTCAATCACTTTCACTTCCTTTATTTTCACTTTGTTCGTTTATTTTCATATTTACACGATAGCACATCAGTGACGAACGGAGGAGTGTCATTGGTCAGTGTTTGTTGAAGTACTAGCCCCGTCTCTCTCTCTCTCTCTCTCTCTCTCTCTCTCTCTCTCTCTCTCTCTCTCTCTCTCTCTCTCTCTCTCTCTCTCTCTCTCTCTCTCTCTCTCTCTCTCTTTCTCTCTCTCTCTCTCTCTCTCTCAATCTCTCTCTCTCTCTCTCTCTCTCTCTCTCTCTCTCTCTCTCTCTCTCTCTCTCTCTCTCTCTCTCTCTCTCTCTCTCTCTCTCTCTCTCTCTCTCTCTCTCTCTCTCTCTCTCTCTCTCTCTCTCTCTCTCTCTCTCTCTCAATCTCTCTCTTTCTCTCCATTTTTTTTGGTATCTGCAGAACTTCACTGGGGCGTCACGCAGTCAAGGTTATCACTGTTTGAGGGTTGGTTACTGTGTCTCCGCCGGGAACTATTCAACGCCTCTTTCTCATCGTCTCTTCATCAGGATTGTTAGACCTTAATCTTTGGCCTCCCGCGTCTGCGTCACCGGCAGACCACCACATCCTCTCTTGACAGTTCTTCATCTAGATATTTTCGTCATTGATAAGACATAAAGAAAAAAAAAATTATAGGGATATGTGTTTTACTTTGGCTGTGGCAGGAATATGTACACACGGATTTGTTGTCTCTTGGCAGACGTACCGCACGCCGTCACTCCACGACAGACGGTGACGCAGCAGAAGGGAGTAAGGCGGCGGGGAGGAGAAGCCTTAAGGGTGCTCAGAGTATAGCTCCCTAACACCGGCAAGAGCAGAGACGATGCTGGTGGAGTTGTCCTTGGATGTAGGGTCTGGGGACGGCTGGGACACCTCATTGGACTGTGCCTCGTTGCTGTTCCCTCCACTCCCTCCGCTGCTCCCACCGTCACTCCAAGCGTTGTCCCCGCTACCGGAAGCAGTGCCATTACTACTCCCCTCCGTCACTCCTCGCCCTCCGCCTCCTCCTCCTGCTCCTCCACTCCCTGCCGCAGCAACAGTAGAGACGTCCTCAGGCTCCTCTTTAATCAACGTCATGAACTGGGATTCCTGGTAGTGGTGTCCGCCCCCTACCTCAAGATACCTGCGGGAGTACCACACACCAAGGGTCAGTGGGAAACCTCGGGGGTGCGCGCAAGACCTCGTGCACGCAGGCATTCACATAAAAACTCAAAATAATAAGCTTCAGACAAGTATTTTTGATTGGAAACGTGCAGAAAAATTACTGATGCGAGTCTCATGCAAATATAAAAACTTAAAAAGAGAAAGTCAGGTTTGGGAAGAAAAAAGAGAGAGTGAGAATATCAAGTAAGAGGAAATGTGGAAAGATTAGTGATAGGTCATAATAATTTCGAATCAAGGCAAACAAGGAAAGGAGTAAGACGTTTCCCTCTAGATTACAATAAGTATTTTTTCCCTTCCTTCACTCACCTGGGGTTGGCCGGGGGCGTGTAGGTGAAGGAAGAGGTCACAGCCGACACCCGCTCAGGGCCCTTCAGATACCTGTCGAATTCGGAGCGATCCACGTCATCGAATACTTCCCCTTCCCCGCCCACACTAACATTCAGACC
The DNA here is from genome assembly GCA_029783475.1 of Metacarcinus magister. Taxonomy (NCBI): domain Eukaryota; kingdom Metazoa; phylum Arthropoda; class Malacostraca; order Decapoda; family Cancridae; genus Metacarcinus; species Metacarcinus magister. The sequence continues at coordinate 2,782,521 of JAPQNM010000040.1, forward strand.
CCCGCCCTCACTACCGCCTCCGTCACCGCTCACCTCACTCCTTGGACCTGCAGGAAAAAAGAATAAAAAAATTTTCATGAGTCTTCATCCAATCCTTCTTCCAAACCATTAATATCTGCTTGTGTTGCATGGTATTCTGTGCGCTGAAAATTGCTGTAATATACTAAGACTTGAACCGCCGCTGGTACGTACTGTTGAAGGCTGGGTGGGTGAAGGCGGGATGGTGATCGTGTGTGAAGCCTTGTGGGTCGTACTGAGGTTGGTAGTAGCCGTCAGCACCGTTCATGTAGTCGGAATACTCGTAGGCGTGCGGCGGGTAGGACATGTTTGGATAGAAGCTCGGGTACCCTTGCTGCGTCGGGGAGAAGTAGTGAAGCATCTTGGAAATGCCATTGGGGACATCCGGGTGTTGCTGCGGAGGAAGGGGATGGTGGGGGGGCGGCGGCTGCTGCTGCTGTTGTTGCTGCTGCTGCTGCTGCTGCTGTTCTCCCTGATGGTGGTGTGGGTGAGGGGCGTTGGTTGATGTGTGAAGGTGATCATGGTCGTGGGGGGAAGCTTCCGGGGGCGTGGGCAGGGCTGCCAGGGTGCACGAGGGTAATGGAGGTCCCTGGGGTGGCGGTGGAGGCCAGGCGGGTTCAGGGGAGCATGTCGGGGAGGCGTCTGGGGTGTGGAGAGCCAAAACAGGCACTGTATACGTGGAAGGCGGCATTGTGGAGACGCTGACGTTAGTGGAGGTGCTGATACTATTTAGAGGAGCCGTCAATGTCGCCTGCAGGAACCCACTGGGGATGACAGGGCTCTCCTTAGACTGCGGGGTGGTGATGGAGGCAGTGGTGGTGGTGGTGACGCTGACGGCAGTGGAGGAATGAGAAGACACCCCAGGCGACCCTGACGACCCCCCGGGCTTCTTGGGCTGCTGGGGCTTGCGGCGTCGTGGGCGGTACTTGTAGTCTGGATGCTCAGCCATATGCTTCAGCCTGAGCCTCTCTGCTTCCTCCACGTAAGGACGCCGCTCCGTGGGTGTAAGGGCTCGCCACTTTTTGCCTGAGGGAGAGAAAGAGACACATTATGTTATCATCGTTTGCGTCAGTCCAGGATACAACGACGAGGAGATATAGGGTGGCGGGAGAGCTGTCTTTGTTTGGCTACTGTGTTACGATGTGGTGACAGCCGGATGATGGACACCCCTACCCTCTACACACACCTTATACCTTATCTGCTTACACCTCCTTGTTTCTCCTCCTTTCACGTCTTACCTTATAGATTTTTCCTTGTTTTTGAAGAAGAAGAAAAAAAAGCCATCCAGCGTCTTTCGTGTTATACTTACAACAAAGGGACGAGGGTTGAAAGCGTCTCAGTGGCACCACCATCACCATCAGCCACACACAGTACCACTTCATCAACAATTTAGTTAATATCTTAGTTCACAACTCGACTCAAGATCTTCTACAGAAAAATAGAACCTGGATTCGCACTTAGATTTTTTTACAATTTTGCTTTTACCAGAAAACCTGCGGAGGCCTCTGTCTCGGACCTATTTCCAGCGAGGGTTTCGTATCAGATGCTCGGGACACGTAGACGAAGCGTGAGACAATGGAGGTGTCAGCTTGGAGGGGACACGCCGCCATCCCTCACTCCCGTATCTGGTCCAGAATCGCCTTCCTAGACGTCTCAGCCGCAGCTGGTGGCGGCGACACTGGGACGCTACAGAACTTTCCTCACCACCTGCGAATCCCATTTTCTTTATATCAAACAGACTATTCTAAGTTCTATCCATTTTCTTACGTAAACTGAGGCAAGCTAGAAAGATATGCGTAGAAATAAATCCGTGTAGACTACAAAGAGTTTTTTTTCTTTTTCTGTCATACATTTTAGAGTTAGTAAAACGACATTGTCTTCGATGCTGAATAAAAGAAGAAGAAAAAACGGACTTGACTCAAAAACTCGAACGTTACCACACAGTTTCTTGCCTTACATTGTCTTCGTAAGAGGATGAAAGGGCGGAACACTTCTCTCATGACGGAGTTACTCAGCTTTCCCCCGAGGGCCGAGGAGGGTCCCGTCGAAACCCTCAAGTCGGCCAAGGGCGCCTCACTTCACTTTCACGGTCACACGTCACCAGATCTCGACCGATTGTGAAGGTCTGTGTCTTTTTTCCCCTTCTTGAGAAATGACTCGTCGACTGGAGGGCCTCGGTGGTTCGTCTCCCCGTCCAAAGTTCGCAAGACCACTTAATCTCCTGACAGGGAGCATCAAGAGAGGTGGTGGTGGTGGTGGTGGTGGTGGTGGTGGTGGTGGTGGTGGTGGCAGACAGGTGACAGTCGGTGTAAACACAATACTCGCATTCTGAATGTTGTTTGTGTTCATGATTATTTAATGTTACGGCGGTGAGAAGAATCCATGATTGTGTGTGTGTGTGTGTGTGTGTGTGTGTGTGTGTGTGTGTGTGTGTGTGTGTGTGTGTGTGTGTGTGGTGTGTGTGTGTGTGTGTGTGCGTGTGCGTGCGTGTGTGTGTGTGTGTGTGTGTGTGTGTGTGTGTGTGTGTGTGTGTGTGTGTGTGTGTACGCGCGTGCTTGTGCGCCGAGATCTACATTATAGGTATTAATTGTTTGCACTTTCCATCAGGTCTAAAACAGTTCAACTTTTTTTCTCTCTCAATCAATATGGTGGTTTTTATGATTTTCCCCCGTCTAAGGTCCACTGAAATGATAAGCTTGACTTCCATTGCCTCGTTCAGCCTAGCATGGTATAGTACACCGTATCATAGCCTTCTACAGCCTACCATGCTCTCCTACAACCTGCTGTGGCCTTTTACAGACTCATGGCCTTTTACAAACTGCCACAGACCTATACAAGTACAGCTTGCCGTTGCCTTATAGTACTAGGCATGTCCTTCTACAGCTTGCCGTAGCCTTCTACAGCATGCCACGGGTTCTGATGGTCAAGAGGGCGTGGAGGGGGCCGCGGCTGCACCGTGTAATCCACCGCAGCCCACACAGAGGCCCGTGGCAGATCGGGGCCCCGTGGAAGCCAGTCTCTACCCGTAAACACTTAAAAACATATGATTCGCTTCCTTGCCGGCCGCTGCCGCAGATAAAGGTTGCCGACCGTGAAAACATAAACAACAACTTTCTCCTGAACGAATAAAGGGCTGAATGTTTCGCTAACCTTCACCAACTTCACTGTTTTCTATCAGTTTCAAGATTCGTGTGGAAGCGATCATAAACTATTCAGTCCTTGACGTGGTGGTGTTCCTCGTAAAAGAATAAAAGCAGTCTGTTCGAAGGAGCGTAAAAAAAAAAAAAAAGTGTGTTAATCATAGAACGCAACATGTAAGTGTAACATCAGGTAAAGGGGACAAAAAAAAAAAATCTTACACAACTGTTAATACGCATTTTCTGAGTCTAGAGAACGTGTTGCATCATCCTTTAAAATGCGCTTGACATCCTACGATTCTCAGCATTCCTTCTTATAATCTTACTAGTATTCTTTTTCTTATGCGGCGGCGTGCTGGTGGTGCTATGGGGGGAGGGGGAGGGGGAGGGGGAGGCAGGCGAGGCATTTCATGTTCAGTACCTCATTTCCTGGTGGTAGTTAGCCCCGCCGCCCCCCACTGTGGTCGTGCCCTCGCCACCGTCACGCCACTCACAGCTTTGGTGGTGATGCCCCGCCACCACACACCTGCCCCGCCGCCTACTCTCCTCCACACTGCCCCGCCCCGCCCCACCCCACCCCGCCCCGCCACACACCTGCACCTCCACACATCTGTTTCACCTTCCATTGACTCTCCACACTCACTCCACCTTACTCTCCTACCTTCAAGTACCACACAAATGCTTCCCCATCACTACTCTCCTCTGCTATCCCCCACTTCCCCCCCACCACACACACACACACACACACACACACACACACACACACACACACACACACACACACACGCACACACACACACGTGCACTGAATGATGAACTTTGGGGACACAGTTGCTTAGTCACCAGACGGAGGAAGAAAGGAGGAAGGGAGAGGAGGGAGAGTAGGGAGAGGAGGAAGAGGAGGAAGAGGAGGGAGGTAAACCGGAAAAAAGAAGAAACAAAACGTGCTTAACCAAGGCACACGGGAGGGATGTTTTTCTTTTTTTTCTTGTTGGTGTTTGTGATGTGGAGGCTCATGTCTGTAGCGTGTGTGTGTGTGTGTGTGTGTGTGTGTGTGTGTGTGCGCATACACACACACACACACACACACACACACCTGAAGCCATCCTTCTAAGGTTGCTTACGGGCCGGGCCATACAGGTGTAAAGGAGGGGAGGGGGAGGCAGGGGAAAGCTGAGGGAAGAGGAGGGGGGCGGCGCATGCGTGAGGGGGGCGGAGTCATGCGCATTACGCCCCAAACGGTTATGCGGATCCACCTTCACGCCGCCTCACGCCCCCCTACCAAGCCACGCCAAGCCATGCTCTCTCTCCTTCCTTCCTTCGCCTCCTTCCCTTCCCTCACGCTGCCTCCTCCTACCCCCTACCACCCCGTCATTCCTCCTCTGACTCACACTCAATACTAACCTCACCGTGATTTTACTTAACGTGTGTGTGTGTGTGTGTGTGTGTGTGTGTGTGTGTGTGTCGTGAAGGAGGGAGAGGAGTGGTGGGCGGAGCTTGGCTGATTAGCACCGCCCTTCCTCTTTCCTTCCCTCTCCCTTCCACCCTCTCTCCTTCCCAGCCAGCGTATCTAACTCTCTCTCTCTCTCTCTCTCTCTCTCTCTCTCTCTCTCTCTCTCTCTCTCTCTCTCTCTCTCTCTCTCTCTCTCTCTCTCTCTCACACACACACACACACACACACGACTAAACGAGAGGTTGCAACGTCATTATAACTATTTTTTGTTAACGAGGCCATGAGATTTTCGACAAGACGGTGTGAAAAGGAGGAACAGGAGGAAGGGTGATAAACAGGTAAGGAATGTAAGAAGCATGAAGAATATTAAGAGAAGAGAAGAGGAGGAAGAGAATCAAGGGAATAAAAGGTAGAGAAAAAACGTGATGCGATAAAATAAAAAAAAAAATAAAAAGGAATTAAACTTTTCTTTTCTTCCCTTCTGCTTTTTCTTTTGCTTATCATGTCCAAAGATAATAAAGAAGTGGAAGTGAGGACAAAGTACAACGCGTGTATTACAGAACGCATACAGTAGAGTGGAATGGTATAAATGTATGTCTTCTTTCGTCTTCTATTTTGTCTTCCTATTTCCTTAACCTATGTCGTATTTTCTTCCTCTTGATGTTGTTATCTTTACATTTGCTTTCGTCCTCCTTCTTCCTCTATCTTTTCTATTGTTTTTGCTCACTCTATTGACCTTCCTTTTTACTTTTTGTTCTCATAATTATCCTTCTACATTAACTCTTCTTCCTTCTTCCCTTTCTCCTTCCATTCATTGCGGCGCCTCAAGGCTGAATTCTGACATTCTTATCTTCTTATCAGTAGTCGAGGTCTCATACATAACGATAAGGGACGAGGGAAAGAGAGAGAGAAAAAGAGGGAGGAAAGAAAAAGGAAAGGGAAGGGGAGAGAGAAAGATAGAGGGACCGCCATATCCCTCCTCCTCCCCCTCCCCCTCCCTAAAGACTTCTAAGGATAAAGCTATAATGATTAGAGTCAGACTATAACTAACTCTCTCTCTCTCTCTCTCTCTCTCTCTCTCTCTCTCTCTCTCTCTCTCTCTCTCTCTCTCTCTCTCTCTCTCTCTCTCTCTCTCTCTCTCTCTCTCTCTCTCTCTCTCTTGGCCTTGTGATTCTGTTGTGGGTTTTGATTTTTCGGCGAATGATAAAGAAAAAAAAGAGAGAAAGAAGACGAGAAAAAAAAGTGAGCGAGTATTTTTCGATGTTGGTTTTACATCCTTTTGGTTATACATCAGTGCGTTGTTTTAATTTTGGTGTCATTCCTAATTTGTGTTTCCTCTTTCTCTTCTGTTTCTTCTTCATTATTGTCTTCTATTTCTTATTCTAATTATTGTTCTTTCTCTCTTCTATTTTTTTTTCTTAT
>JAPQNM010000040.1:2796050-2798550 GCA_029783475.1 Metacarcinus magister
GCTTCCCTACCCTTCACCACCACCAGAACAAGGGAATACCACTCACCCAGCATCTTGGAGAGGTCAGCGTTGTGCAGGTCCGGGTTCTCGTCTGCCAGCTTCTTCCGTTCCACCTTCGCCCACACCATGAAGGCGTTCATGGGTCGCCGGATGCGCTGCTCCCGCCGAGCCTTTTCTCCGGCCCCGCCCCGCACCGGACCACCACCGCCCTCCCAACGGTGACCACCACCACCGCTTGGATAGGGTTCCAACCCCCTTGGGTGGTGATGAGGATTATGGTGGTGGTGGTGGGGGTGCTGTTGGTGCTGGTGGTGGGGCCCCAAGAGAGGCCCCGGGTACACTAAGGCCCCGGCGTGGTGGCTGGACCGAAGTGGACCGGCGTTGCCATGGTAGTGCTGGAAGAGTTGGCCGCCCAGCCCACCGCCCGGGTAGGAACCCGTCATGAAGCTCCCGTGGGGAGGGTAGTGCGCCACGCCTCCCTCCGCCATATGGGCGGGCATGGGCGTCTGAGTCACGTTTTCGTTGTAATCAAGGTGGGCGTGGCTGGGCGAGGAAACGGCGACCCCGACGGACGGCAACCCGAAGCCGCTGATCGCACACTCTCCTGGGGACGGAAGAAAACATTAGCAGCCGGCTATAGCAGATTCACACACACACACACACACACACACACACACACACAGACACACACACACACACACACACACACACACACACACACACACACACACACACACACACACACACACACACACGTGAGCCATAATTCCCAAGTCCCAAAGAGACAGGTACGTAAGTCACGCGGCAGGCGTCCACACGGACCGGAATATTGAGGGGAAGCTCTGCTCAACGCCCCGCCGGACACATTACAGTTTGGGCATTGCTACACCTGCTCTATGTAATTAAAATTTTCCACCTTCACTGCTGCTGCATCAGATTTGGAAGGCTATTACTGACCAAGCTCAAGAAATGTTCATTCTTTCGCTGGAACTGTATTGTGTTTTGTTGTAATAGTGTACAAGGAAAGAAGGAACACAACACGAAACTGGTCACTTCACGCCAAATTATTACCCTTTGCTCAGCTCCGCCTCTATCCTGTCATTCACATACATGCACGCCGTAGATGTTGCAAGCTAATACAAGATACCATGAAAATTAGGATAGAAAAAAATACAAATATAGCGAAGATAATCCTTTCAAAAATAATAACCTAACATTCCATTATGTTTACTATTACTCATCTGAAATACAAGTGATGAAGACAAAGAAATTCGATTATCATTCACCTCAATTTCAATTCATTCTATCATTGTGTGTGTGTGTGTGTGTGTGTGTGTGTGTGTGTGTGTGTGTGTGTGTGTGTGTGTGTGTGTGTGTGTGTCTGTGTGTTCTTCAAAGCATTCTTGCGGTTCGTGTTCAACTGTGTGTGCCGCGGAATTAAATAACATATCCAGCTATAAAAAGTATAATGCGTGGCAATGGTGTGTCTCGTTTCCGAGATCATCATCCTAATGAAATGCTGCTGGCGACTCACATTGCCGAGAAGGAGGAGGAGGAGGAGGAGGAGGAAAACGAGGAGAAGGAGGAGGAAGAGGAAAAAAGAAAATTAAAAGCTCAGATGCAAGAAGACTGATCGTTATATTCAGCATCATCGTTATTACCTTCAGTGTCCTCATTATTATAACGTCAATTCAAAGGACACCAACCGACCGTCCCAAGATGATAAGCGACAGATTATGATGGAAGCAAACACCTGATAAGCGTTAGGTTGAGGTTACAGTAATGGATGGAAACACAACACCGGTAACTCTCCGGTGCTGACCAGCGATTGGTAGATAAACACCAACACGCCAGCAGACACATGAAAATGACACGGCTTAATATTATCATTACTATTATTATCATCATCATTATTGGTTTACTGTTTAATATAATGTTTTTTTTTCCCCATTAACTCCGAATTAGCTTGAGAAGGTGAAGATGTTGCTACCTTAACTCCCTTCCCCTCAACCTAATAAGAACATTTCCCTGTCCTCTTCATCCTCTATGTTTACTTTCTTAATTAAAAACACTCCTTCCCTCGCCATTACTTCCTTCGCTACCCACACCTATGCCTACCACCCTCTCGCCGCTGCCCTTCCTAGCCACAGCCAAACTAAGGCAAACACTTTAGTAACTGGACAAATGAAGTGAAGTCTTTGTCAACACGTATAGATGTCGAGGTTAAAATGAAGAGCAATGTGGTATAGTATAGTTGTAGTCGTACCTGTAGTAGTGATTGAATATTTAAAAACGTGAAACTAAGGGACAATAATAAAGAGGAAGAAGAAACAAGGTAAATATGAAGAGGAGTAATCTACCTAAACGATCAGAAAAGTATTGCCAAAGATAAATAATACACCAAGAAGGAGAAGGAAAATATAGAGTAACATTACAAAGGAGAAATGAAAAACTCAGGACATACTTATTAAGGAATGAGACATAAGAAGGAATATGATAC
>JAPQNM010000040.1:2808550-2821050 GCA_029783475.1 Metacarcinus magister
TAGGCAAACATGACCCAATCTGACCCAACGTCACCTTGACCCGCAGTGCACCAGTCAGGCACAAATCTCAGAGATGGTAAGGTTGTAACTTTGTCATGTCCTCTGTTCAGCACTATTTTACCCAATAGACCCACAAAGCCTCCGAAGAGTTGTAATTACCCTCTCCACGCTACCCTTAGTTAACTTTCACCATACTGTAATTTCAAATAAAACAAATAATTCCCATTTTTGTGGTTAATGAAACCCTGTTGCACTTTGCTACAAGAAGACCTTTATTCACATCCTTAACCTACAATGGACTAAAGAATATGACACAAACTGTTCAACTGCACATCTTGAGACGAAGTCCTTATCAACAAAAATAAACTTGAACTGTACAGCCACAGGAGGTCCTGTGAACATCTCCACTCAGTCCCTCAACAAATCTACTATACAATTTCATACAAATTGCTGGATTGATTTTTAACAATACTAGATTTGTATTTCTTGGCCATAAGAGAGCTGTGGCAGTCCTTCAAGCGAGGTAAGTGAAGAGTGTTGCTGCCAGGTGTGGGGGAACTGCTGTTGCTGCTGCTACTGAGACGAGTGTTTCCCTGACTGCCTTCACACTGACACAAAGCTTTTGTCCAATTACTAAAATATGCCCCAACGTGATTGTTTGGAGTTTTTACATTTAACAACAATTTGTGCTTCAATATGCCACCTCCAGTGTAATAGTTCCACCAAGACTAAGACCTGCTCCACCATTGAGAAAACACCAGAGCAGGCGGCCACGGCAGCACTGCCCACCTAGCCCACTTCTTCACCACTGCAGCCACTGACACCCTCCATGAAGACACTTTACAGCAGGATGAAAAGCCTCAGGATATAAGGGCACCTTATTCACTACATGATAATACTACTTACATTAACTACTAGACAGCCTTTCAAGTATATTATGAACCTAAGTAGGAAGGAGGGTGGAGTTTGTACATGCTTTGCGCCCATGATTACTTTTGCATATGGTACGAAGTGCTATCACAAGAGATGGATGATGCCATGCCTCTGAGAACCAGTCAAGCTGAAGGCATGTTCAACTCTTTGGTAACATCAGTTGCTGGTGGCACTCAGCAGTCCTTGCCACACACCTGTATCCTTGGAGGCTGAAGGAGAAACACACCTAACACTTTGTGAAGAACTTGCTTCTTTGATTCTCGCTTCATTACTGCAGAAGCTTCTCGGCAAAGGCCATCATCATAATATAGAAATCTACATCATATAATATCTAAATATCTTAGGTACATCTCATCACATAATTCCCTGGAAGTTAAGATCACATGGAAATAGGTACATATCACTCAATGGAATTAGTATCTTTTCTCATTTTTGCACTCTGGCACACTGTTTATGGCTACTTTGTCTTACACATACATCTCTGTCATTACAGATTCCTCTGTAATTTTACAACCTTTAAGATGCACTTTTACTTCGGTCTGAAGGTCCTTACTAGTGTAGGTTATACAGTTATTGGTCTTCTAATGATATAATTTACCAGTCACCAAATCAACTCAATTATACTATTATCCTGAAGTAATTGACTTAAGATTATCACATACCTTTACAGCATTCTTTGCAACCACTTCAAATGCTGCAGTCACCAAATAAAGCATAAAAGTTATTGTAATGACAAGCTGCACTGTTATAAATTATTGTAATAACAGCAAGTTTATCTTCAAAAATAAGCAAAAAATAATAATTGCTGGAAATTCCGTAAACAACATTTTACAGTAATGTTAAACATCACCTGGGTCCCTTAGACATCAGAGATTTCTATAATCTGAGGCATAATGCACATTTTTCTTCATGATACCAAGTTAATCTGCACCTAGCCCTATCTTCCTCAGAGAACTAAGTCTTACAGCCATTTTCAGCGAGAATTTATATATATATATATATATATATATATATATATATATATATATATATATATATATATACATATACATATACATATACATATACATATACATATACATATATACACATATACATACATATACACACACACACACACATATATATATATATATATATACATATACATATACATATACATATATATATATATATATATATATATATATATATATATATATATATATATATATATATATATATATATATTTACATATACATATAAGAAATTCATGTCACCGTGTATTAACATCTATGTCAAGTAGCTTTTAGCCAAGCACCGCATGTCACAATGACTTTCCTGGCTCCTATCTGGAGCATCAAAGTCAACATCAACACAGTCCTATACCATATAATCTCAAGTCCTGCATTCTAAAATATAAAGCTTCAACTGCTGCCTGCACAGGGTGAGATGCGTGTGGTCAGGTGTCCTGCGAGGAACAGTATGTGTGCAGCACCTGTGGTCAGGCCTCGCCCTCCCTGGCAGCAGACACTTTCTGGACCATGCATGAGCGAGCCACCGACTCAAACAATCTGCAACACCAAGGTCATGTGCTGTTACACACACTTACCAGGAGCAATCATCAGCTACTCATCATATTGTGCTTGAGTATAGGTAAGACTGAAGGCTGCCCAGCAACACCTGCTACATGCTTCCATCTCCCTCCCTCAACTTCTTTCCTCCTCCTCCTGTCCCTTTGCCTCTCCTCTCTTCTATGTTTTACTGGCATGACCACAGCATCTGCCTTGCAAGACACAATTCACTACGCTATATGTACAAATACATGCATATATTGAATTTGTTTAAAATATACTGAAACTCATAAATGTGCACATAATCCTAGAGCATCTGACACTGTGTATGTAAGTACCATTACTATATCAGGAATTAAACTGCCTTATATGTATAAATTCTTAACTCAAAAATTCATAGGTGTCAAAATTTCATGTTCTTATTTTCTTGCTATATTAATTAATAAGTAATGCTGTTTTACAAAATCCAGCCTCTTGATTTTTATTGACTTTCAATTCAATATACCCATGCACACACATGCCCACATGCAGATATAAAGACAAAATGTAAACAAAAGAAATACAGAGGAAAATTTTCAGAAACACTTACTTTTCAATCTCTGGAGCACACTTTACAAACTCGTGGCTCCAGAACTTAAATGAAGGATTCTTGATGAGTTCAATGAAGGTGATGAGGAGTCCCCATGGATGAGGCCGGTTCACTATCAGCCGCTCCAGCAAGACCCGGGTGATCTGTTCCTGGATAGCTTCTGTGTTAGCCTCAGCAAAGAGGTGAAGAAGGGTGCAGCTGAAGTAGTGAGTATGACTGTTTGGGTAGCGCAGCTGATTGGCAATGGCATTCAGGAACAAGTAGCGGCCTGTAATGAACAAGGAGTGTCAAGAAACTATCTATCTATCTTTATCCATCCATCCATATACCTGGTTTATATCCCCTTTAAAAGTTGATAGCCAATACAAGGCATTTAGAGTTCAGGGAGAATTTACTCTCCTCTCCTCTGCACGCTGTTTTTTTGCAGTAGAGAATACAGAGAAGGAGCTTCCATGACCCCTCACTCTGCCCATTTTGGTTGTATTTTACGACTCACATGGAATATGGCGGTAGTATTCATGGAGGCTCACCACAAGACAAATAAATTTACTACTGATCTACTGTAAATGAGGATATAAGCCAGGTATATAGATAGTTACATATCAAAAAACACTATAATGAAAGCTACAAAATATTTCATAATGAAAGGGACACCAAGTTATTCATACGCAAAACAAGGTCACCCTATCAGACATGACTTGCCTTCAGTGTCCAAATCAACACCAAGATTCTGAAATATGTCCATGTGGGCGGAGTGTGCAATGGTGGACATGGAAGGAGTGAGTCCCTTGCTGTGGATCTGTGCAATGGCCTGCATGCCAACATACAAGACCAGAGCATTCATCACTGACATGTTGTACCGCATTCCTGGCTCACTGGACACCTGCTGTAAGTGGAAAAAAAGTTTATGATAGAACAAATACATATAAATTCTTGTGATTAATAACAATATATTGGAAAAAAATAGTAAAATTGTTAATATAAATGTTTTAAATGCATAACAATAAACACTGTCACATGGATTCTAATAATTATAAAATACCTGCAAATAGGTTCTCATGTCAGAGAGAAATGTGACTGGTGTCCTGTTCTTTAGGTAGGAATCCAAATTTTTCTTGAAGTCTGGAGGTTGGATCAGGTTTGCTACAGTAGTGTGGATTTTTGGAGACACTGTGATCTCTGGTAACATGTCAACTTTGAGGTTAGGTGTGAAGGGATCAGGAAGGCGCATATTCCTGGGAAATGCAGATAGGATGAGGTTGCGCATCTGAATGCAGTTTGGAGGGATGACATCACAGAAACCGTAGTGGTATTCACATAAGAATTCTGGAAAGTCATGCAACAGCACCAACAGCACACGCAGGGTACCCTGGAAAGTGAAAGGCTGATTAGTATTATTTTCAAAATTAAATACTTCTAAAATATCTTAAATATCCAATAATATAATTTAGTCATACTTCTAATAGTTAATCTTACCTTGTACAGCATTGTAAGTGGTTTTGCTAGCTCTGCATTTCTTAAGAAGGGAGCTAAAAACTTGAACAGATCTGCTAGCAACATTGAGTACATTGACCATCCCTTTTGCTGTGGAGTAATGGCCAACATGCGACCAATAAATACCCTATGACTGACAATCTCCAGCCATGCGTAGGCAAACCCAGGACACTTGCTGGGCCGTAACAGGTGTAGGGTTTGGGTGAAGGCCATCAGCACCTGCAAAGAGACCACATTATGCTTCTGGATATAGCTATTGTTTAATGACAATGTGACACCACAGAAACACAACGCAAAATAGAATACCTACGAATGTAGTTTTGTATTCACTAACATCCTTATCTTTTTATTTTTTGCCAACTCTGGGAGCCTTCCCACAAATGATGGTCATTACAGAACTGCCCCAGGATTGCCCATCCATACAATTTTTCCTTAAATGCCATACTACACCATCCCACATTAGTTACTTCCATACCGTTCCATTCTTATACCACACAAAACAAATTCTTCCTCTTTTTATATCCCTTTACTTCTGCACAATTTTTTGAGCAGCCTGTCTACAACTATCTTCTGGATATCCTTTCATCATCCAATGGTATCCTTCTTTACCAATTCTGCAACAACACAATTCAATCACACAATTCATTCAGCTCATAATTCCCATCATCTCAATAACATTTTGTTAATATCTATTAACACCATTACAACTTTGGTTTGAAAGTAATAAGTAACATTTAAGTCCAATATACAAGATTCCTATACTATACAATTCATTTAATTTATATTCCACCATCTCAGCAACAAAATCAAATATGACTGGTAATGGGGCTTAGCAATTTCCCTCACGACTTTATAGTACACATCTTGACTGTCCTTTTGTGGTACGTCTAACTATTTATAGGAATGCTTGCCAACTAAGATATGAACCCTGATCCATCAATGTCCATTTCGACTCTTCTTTTATTTTTGTCACACTGACTGCTCGTCATGGGTGGTGCAGCAAAACATGAGTACCTGATGTGCTGATCTGAACAGATGATCCTGGTAAACATAACAATGATGAGGGGGAACTGTCACAAAGAACTGAAAATGATGATTTCATGATGGTTGGCAACTCAAATACAGACCCCAATCCTTCACTATGAGGACACAAGCTGTGTTTTCATTACACAAGTCTGCCAATCTTGAGACTGTCTTGAGATTGTCTTGGGTGGCACACCAGAACATGCCGGAGTGCTCAAAGTGCAGCTAACTGATAAACAAAACAACAGTGCATAAGAGAACAATTCCAAAGAACTGGATAGGGTGTTTGCATCCTACCCATCACTTTTTATGTTAATGGGGGTACAGTCACAGATGCATCATGAATACAAATTCTCCCAGAACATACTCTGGTGTTATGTTGTGTTTGTCATGATGGCTTCAAGCCTGGGGGAAAGCCTTGTCCAAACACAACTTCAAACAAAATTTGGGACAAGCTTAGATTGGCGTGTAAAAAAAACAAAACAAGCTTGTCAATTCACATATGAATGGTTCAACCTAGTAAGTGACATAAGTACGTATATCTCAATAAAAGAAATTCATACCTCATAAATTAACCTACCTTCAAACTACATGAGGACTAGGAAGTCAGCCTCCTACAGAGAACATTCAATATCACATCCTGAGAAGAGCTCTACCCATCTCATTTTGAGAGAGAGAGAGAGAGAGAGAGAGAGAGAGAGCGAGAGAGAGCGAGAGAGAGCGAGAGAGAGCGAGAGAGAGAGCGAGAGAGAGCGAGAGAGAGAGCGAGAGAGAGCGAGGGGGAGAGCGAGGGGCAGAGAGAGAGAGAGAGAGAGAGAGAGAGAGAGAGAGAGAGAGAGAGAGAGAGAGAGAGAGAGAGAGAGAGAGAGAGAGAGAGAGAGAGAGAGGGGGAGGGGGAGGGGGAGGGGGAGGGGGAGGGGAGGGAGGGAGGGAGGGAGGGAGAGAGGGAGAGAGAGAGAGAGAGAGAGAGAGAGAGAGAGAGAGAGAGAGAGAGAGAGAGAGAGAGAGAGAGAGAGAGAACGGAGAGAGAGAGAACGGAGAGAGAGAACGGAGAGAGAGAACGGAGAGAGAGAACGGAGAGAGAGAACGGAGAGAGAGAACGGAGAGAGAACGGAGAGAGAGAACGGAGAGAGACAGAGACGGAGGGAGAGGGAGAGAGACAGAGACGGAGGGAGGGACTTGTCTCTACCAGGGAAGGTATCACTCTCTGAGATCTCACATGTTAAATTTAAATATAATCTAAGAAAAATTTGGTGCACTTCACACATTTATTTCCTTAGAAGCAATCTTTACACTGGAGGCACTGAATAAGGGGAGAATATTTTCCTACCAAGAGACTCTGGATGATCTATGGTTGTAAAATTCAAAGGCTAACACCCCAAACTGAAGCACTTGACTAGCAAGCATTATAGTGAGGGGGATGAGGCTGTCATAACACAAGCACTGAAATCCCCTACAAATGTTTGAACCTTTAGTGAGATAAATATGCCTGGTCCAAAGATGGGCCAAAACTGTTTTTTTGATAGTCTGACTTCCTTGTACTTACATGTGTCAAGATGCTAACAATATGTATATGATTTGTTTATCTTGGCAGTGGCCACCAGATCCTCCTCCTATTATACCAAATGGCATCGATTGCAAACCAAATGAAGGGGAACAAAACCTTAGGGGGAAGTGGGTAGGCAGGGGCAGAGTATGTGGAGGCTTTAGCCAATCCATCTGCTTCACAGGCACAGGGGCAGGAACGCACCAAAATGCAACTTGATGCCCATGTCTATAGCATATAATCAACCACATTTATATATCTAAGACAAGGGACCAAAATTATTACTGTTTTCAGGTAATAACAGAACCGTAGTGTAGTCAGAAAATATCACAAAACTTCACACTGCCAGCAGATATAGTGTACAAAGAGTTAGTAAGATTGCAAACAACTCTGTGATAAAACCGAGGTGTATGGAAGGACACTGCCACACCAGTAAATATCTTGAGGGGAAAGGCTCCAAAGCCAACGCCAACGCCAACATCAGACGTTAATCCATCAGGTGGTGTGCAACCCTCATGCTGGGATGCATGATTCAATGATAACATGCCCTGGAATATCTGCCTTACTTGATAGCAGTGACCATCCCAAGTACACTGGTGGGAGCTCCCATGGTGCCACATATAGAAGTCGTGTTGCTGCAATGGCAGGACAGGGAAGGGACACTTGGTCAAGCAGCTTTCTCAAAAACTGAAAGGCTGTGAACTTCTATGATGGGCTGAGAAGACACGATTGAGGGAAGCATCAGACAAGGCAATAAAAGTACCTGTAAGACTTCATGGCCTGTACCTAAGATAGGCAATCAACAACGGTCAGTTTAGGGCAAGGCAATATTCCTGATTCAACATGGTGTCTAGAAATGGGGAGTGACCAATAAACACCCGTTACCAGCTGGACACCAGCATGATGAATTAAGAAAATACGGGGTGAGAATTACAGAGGATAAAGTTATTAACCATAACCGTAAGCATTAAAAAGCAGAAGCAGGAGTAGAATAGTACAGTTAGCTCCCCAGGAGAGTTGGGATAGCATGTGAAGACACATGTACAGATATCCAGCAGGTCTTGCAGACAATACAACCAGTAGAAACTAGTCAAAACCATCCCAAAAAAGCATGTCTGCCATACAGGTGAGGCTGAGAAAAACAGTAATAATTTTTAGACAAGAAGCAAAACTAATAGGAATCTTCCCATCTGATTAGACAAGCGCTAAAAATATATGATTCTAGACCACAGCCTGCAGAAAAAAGCACCCACATGAAATGTAAATCAGATTTGCAAGGGAAGACTTGCCCATACTACCAAAGGCCTGATTAAACAGCACTGCCCTACTGGGCACCCTCCTAATGCGTGAAGAAACAAAAGATGACAGTACCTACCCATTCCAGAAGACGTGATTTCATATGAACAACTACATGGACAAGGAAAGGTTACTTCTAAACTCGAGGAGGTTACCCATACCTCCACATTTCATTGTAAGCTTTCTCTACATAATTGAACAACAACACTTCCTATGTTTTGCTTCATGGTGAAGCTCCAAACTGGCCTCCAAATATACCAAAACATCTATGGTGGAGCATGAAAGCTACAATCCATACTGTATGAGGAGGGGAAATGGAATACAACCTACTTTTTCAAATAATTAAAGGTAAACACACTGGCTATCTGTAATCATTTCATCAAACAACAGGTAATCAAGGGATGTAAATGAAGAGGTAATTGAGGGAAAATATGTGATGTAAAAGAGGTAGAGGTGGCTTAAAGCAGTTCAAGTAAAGGATTATACTATAA
This sequence comes from Metacarcinus magister, assembly GCA_029783475.1. Classification (NCBI taxonomy): domain Eukaryota; kingdom Metazoa; phylum Arthropoda; class Malacostraca; order Decapoda; family Cancridae; genus Metacarcinus; species Metacarcinus magister. The sequence goes on from JAPQNM010000040.1 coordinate 2,817,477, forward strand.
CCTGACTTATAAGAGATGATAAGTATTAATGTAAATAAAGTGTGTAAAGTTACCAATGAGATGGAATTGCAACAGAACTGCTTGGGAAACAAGGGTAGTTAGGATATGCGGGGCTGGGCCATTCAATGTGTGTTGAGAATTGAGGGAAACTAATTGTAAATTCAGGGGAGTCGGAATCAAAGTTTTGAGGAATGAAAAGAAACCAATACATAAAAAGGGTTGAAAACTCTAAAGGAGTCACCTAGAATGGATGGGATTACATTGGAGTCACTAATAAAGAAGGAGACTATGTTATGAAACTGCCAGTTAGGTTGTTCAACATGTAAACGGCTGTACATCAACATGGTTTAGCACACAACTGTTATATGCATTCTAAGATGTTTTTCATGTCTGTCAGATAATCCTGAGGCAGCCCTGTGATGGCGGCTGCAACAATAGAATACTACCACCTTATTTCTTGCAGATTGTAAAATGTGACAGAAAGGGATGGAGCAACCAACTTTAAGGGAATTTTAGCTGTGTATAAAGTTAATCTCAGCCAACCACAATTTGAAAGTTACTGAATGCTGGGAACTGGGTGAGGTAGCCAAACATTGACAGGCAGTGCATCTTCCTGGCACCTATGTCATGAATGTCCCATAATGCAATGGGTGCACTTTTACATTTGTTCCCAGGGATAGTAGCCAGGTGATGAGGTTGAGGATGGCTACCTTTTCAGACTATTCAGTCTATTACCATCAGCTACCTGAGAGTACAGCATACAATTTAGAAAATAGACATTTAAAATTCAGATAAGGTTCATCTCAGCAATGACACCTGTAAGTAGCCTCGTGTTCAACTTGGATATTGTTGAATATCTAGTCAGTACTACTCCATATGAAATTAGGGGGCAAGAATCCTATTAACTTATAAATTCCTCATTAATGGAATGGTGCAAGAGATGGTCTGCCACAATAAATAACAAAGCACTTCTACATGACAAGGTAGTTTAAGTTAGGGATGAAAGTGGAGAGGTGCCGTGTCTCTGAAAATACGATTTACACCTCTATAACATAATTAAGGGGCATAACAAGTGCCTGAATTAAAACATGGAACACCAAATATTGAAAACAAAATGTATGGGTAATCGAGTCAATTAAAAAAGTCCTCTCTCGACTCTCTATAAAACCATAATGATAAAAGGCATTTTTAAAATAAATCTAGTTTCACTTCATAACCTCCTAACCTCTAAATAGATGCTGCATGTATGATGTAGAAGTAAAACTAACCCAATAACATCATATGTGAGACCTTAGTGTAGTGGCCTGACAGTCAAGGTTGATGTAAGCATGGAGCATCTCTTCACATTTATCAAGATTGGTAGGGTTAAAATTGGTTACATTAAATATGGCAAGGTTTGTTTACTTACAGAAGATACAGTTAATAGGTATAGTAAGTAGTGAGATTAAAGTACTAATGTATAGGTGTAAGAATTAGGGAAGATATGTAAGATGTGTTATGATGGAGTGAAGAGAGAAGGGAGATGTCAGATAGTTATAAAGGAGAAATTACTTATTCACAATTATTTTGGAGCGAGCCTTGGATGATTAAACACATTCCTCAGCATGCATTGCAGCATCTTTATCAATGAAATTATCTTTATCTTATTAATAAAAACCGTTCATAACAGCAGAATTAGTAGTATCATCTGTATTGTAAAAGACTGTACATGAAGGGTCAGAAAGGAAATTATGTGTATAAAATACAAGTTCCGATTCTTGAGAAAATAGCAATGTGGAAAGTCAACTGGGATGTACAAGATTACATCATAACTGCACAAAAAAGGTGGTGAGCGTGTAGAAAAATAACTGGCATTAGTGTATAATTGTGCCACACTACACAAGGGTAAAAATTATAAAATCTATAAAGAGGATGGTCTGCTTAGTGGAAGAACTATAATCAAATAATTCATAAGACAAGTGCTGAACTAAAGTTGAACAAAGTGGCTTCAGATGGTGTAGTGGTTGTGTTGATCAAGTGGTTGAGGTTCACCCCTTAAATCTGATGACACATGTCTCTTGCCACCACTTGCCCATACAGCCACGCAGTGATGCATTGCTCTGAAGCAAAGGCTAGACAGCTTTAAACTCGCATTCCATTCTCATACAAATCTATTGCTCCACCTCAATCTTTATCAGGCAACCAATCACAATAACAACAAAGAACTGCATCAGACAACTCTCCTCACGAGTCACCAAGCCAGCTACAGTCCACTCACTCTTTCCTTTTGATGTAGAATGGAAATCTTTCAGCATTTGTATTCTTTCTTCTAATACGTACTGTCATCTTTTCTGATGACAATGCTAGAGAGGATTATACACTAGGAAAATGCTTACAGATAATAGGGAGAAGCTGAAGACTTTAAATGCAGATCTTTGGAAGTGTTCAAGAACACAAATAATGATGACTGTAATGAGAGCATGTATGAAGGTCTTGTATGTTAAGCAAGGGAGAAGGAAAGACTAGTAGTAGAAAGGGTGAAAAATAGCATTATGAATCTGACCCATCCTGCAAATTAATTTTCAAGCACTGCTCCTAAATCCAGATATTGCATGAACTGCTAATGTCCATGATGTAGTGTCATTTTATCCTTAGCCCAAATTGTTGGCGAGTGTGTATGTGTAATTCACCACAGCCTTGAGGATTACGCACTGGACTCATGATTACCAGCCATTACCCTCCCGGAAAGAGCATAGAGCTCATTACAGCCCAATCTACAGGTATGACTGTGACCTTTCACACATCACACACCCCATCCTCTTCCTTAATAACAGTAACTGTCAATGAAAACTTTGTATCTTGAGCGAGGTGTGAACCTCAGAGTGACAGGCCGAGATGGTATCCACCAAGCTAGAAAGCAGTGTGTCTGTGTGTGTTATTCACCATGTTCTGGTCTGGAGGATTACATGCTGAACACGTGATCATCAGCCATTCCCTTCCCCAAAAGAGCTCAGAGCTCACAGAGACAGATCTATGGGTAAGGTCGAGACCTCTCACACATTACTACCCCCCATCCCCTTGCTCAAGGGGAACAGTAACTACTCCCTGTCAGTGAAAAATCCTTAATGATCTGAGCAAGGTTTAAACCCACACCTTACTAGGTGACAGGTGGGGACGTTAACCAATGAATCACAGGATCAGTGAGAGTGAGTGAGCAAGTGTGTGTGTGTGTGTGTGTGTGTGTGTGTGTGTGTGTGTGTGGTGTGTGTGTGTGTGTGTGTGTGTATGAGTGATATGACACTTGTACTTTCTTTTTACTTTACTAGTCTTAAGGCTTCTCCCTAAAATGCACAGTAGGATACTTCCAAAAAAGTGTGTGATCAATTTGATCCTTGAAGTATCAAAATACTCTCCACTTCAAGATGTTCCAGTAATAGGAAAGTGAGAAAAGCAGAATACAGCAAGGTATGTAAAGGTATTATTAAAATTTTCATCCAATTCTTTAGAAGGTTTTGTTGTTATATTTCTGCTTCTTTTTTGGATGCTACCTCTCATGTGCACAAAAGTTATAGTTGTATAAGTATATATAAGTTGT